>ML436815.1:0-61695 GCA_005239525.1 Nicotiana knightiana | reverse complement strand
ATTGCACTCTTTTTTAGGGGTTTTCCCTTATAAATAGGAAGAGAGGGAGACTTCTGAAAGGGGGCTCTCTCTAGAAAATAGAAAAACACATCTATTTAAAGAGATTAGAGGATGGGTAATCCCATACCCTCCATCAGATCCGAAAACGGTCATTAGATTCTTGTATTTGTCTATCATTCATCTTTATCAAATGAAAGAGGATCCGCCTCACCCAAGATTGGGTGGATATTTTCCTTTATTTATATTTTATTGCCATTTAATGTTACTTAATGCATCTTTTTCATACTATCAAATCTGGCCATAATCACTGCCAATATTTATACTCAACTATATTTTTCTATTCAGATTATTGATCTCAGATCTAAAATTAATTATTCTTAACTAGAATTTATCCTCTATTTTCTTATTTAATTAGTTTAATAAATACGTCACTTACTTTTTTGGTCAAACACCTATATTTATAGGACTAGTGTAAATATTCTCCTAAACATATAAGGATCATCTTGCATCTTTTCTGAAAAAGAACTCGAACTTTTTCTTTATACCTAAAAACAAAAAAAAAAAAAAAAAAAGAGGGACTAGGAGCAGTAGTATACTAAGAAATAAAAAGTCAAAACTTAATAGGACGCCGCTGCATTCTGGTAGCATTTCCCAGCAAAGTCCACGGCCAGCTCATCATCATCATCACTCCCAAGTCCTATCCCCCATCTTCGCCGGCCACTCCCCATCAGTTCCGATCCAAATCTCTCACTACTGAAACCCTAATAAAACCCCCCAATCAACACTCCTAAAATTGAATTCATACTATAATGGGTAAAGGAGGTGGATGTGTACCCAGCAAGAAAAAGATTCCCAAATCCACCTCCCCAAATCCACCACCTCCCATCCCCGCCGTCGAGCCCGATTCTACCACAAACGACGCCGTTTCAGCAACCGAATCCGCCAGAGACTCAGTTCCCGAAAAGACCCAGAACCTGAAAATCTTCATCATATTTTATTCCATGTACGGACACGTGGAGAGCTTAGCTAGGAAAATGAAGAAAGCAGTAGAAGCAGTGGATGGTGTGGAAGCAGTTCTTTATCGGGTACCCGAAACCCTAACCGAAGAGGTACTTGTTCAAATGCGGGCCCCAGTGAAGGATGATTCAATTCCGGAAATACCCTCGCCAGATCAGCTTGCTGGTGCTGATGGGTTCTTGTTTGGGTTTCCGACTAGGTATGGGTGCATGGCGGCTCAAATGAAGGCTTTTTTTGATTCTACTGGACAGTTGTGGAAGGAGCAGAAGCTTGCGGGAAAGCCTGCTGGGTTTTTTGTTAGTACTGGGACTCAAGGAGGTGGACAAGAGACCACTGCGTAAGACTTTAACCGTTTGGATTGCTTAATTTGAGTAGATGAGTGAGTTTTTATATGAGTATGCTTAGTCCGATCTTATTTGTGAACATATTAGAATAGGTGATTCCAGTATGTAAAATTTTAGCCACACCCAGTATTTACACCAAAGCGTACTAATTTACTATGGTTGAGCTATTAATTAAGGTGAAAATGCGCATTAATCAACTATAGTTTAATATTAACAGTGTATGTGAAGAGATGTGTCATGTACTCATTTGGCTGATGTAAATGCCGGGTGTGGGTTAAGTATTTAACATGCTGGTAAGCCACAGGCTCTGCGTGTTTGTGTGTATAGAGTGCGAGGTAGTGGGTGCACATGCACCGTTTCTTATATGATGGATCCACGTCTGGTCGCACATTCTGTTGTGATCGTTTTATCTAGCTGAAGTACTACTAAACGCAGCTAAGGTGGAGTGATACTTTGCCTTTTCGTGGGAAGATATGGTAGTAGTTATATATAAGAATAACAGAATACTAGATATTTTGCTCCATCATTTTTCTTCCAAATTGTAGAGAAGTGCATGCGCTAACTAGGCTTTTGAGAACCATTACTCTTTAGTGACGTAGATTAGTTGCATTTTTCATTTTTAATGGCGGATGGGCAATGTTCAACTTGAGTCTTCAGGGACGTACTGTTTTTCACTTAATAAAGTTTTCCTATATGTGACGATTGTGAAAACAAGTCACGCATGGAACAAACAGTTTTTGTAGAAGGAAAGAAATCATCATCACTTTTTTTTATCAGTAAAGGTAGACAAAATCATCAATTCCATTAAGTTATCTATATTGCTTAAATATAAGACACAAAGTAGATGCAACCCTCCATCCCAGTGCAGATGGGCGGAAGGAATGCATCGAGAGCATCTAAAGCTCTAGTGCCTAAGAACTTACTTTTGTCTTTGATTCGGTAACTTTTTTACTTACTTCACATCACTCTCTTGATGCTGATATCAATATATTACCCTTAACAATCAAAAAGAAAAAGAAAAAGCTCTAGTGCCTAAGAAACTAACAAACCACTGGGTCCTACAGAAAAGCAAAGCACAATTCTCTGTCCCTAATAATGCTTTCAACACAGTCAGATAGAATTTACCAAACTGCATAAAAAAGAAGCATATTTCTCTAGGAGTTTTCCTAACCACAGTCTCTAATTTCAGAATAAATATGTCTTCCACTTGATGTTCCTCATGCATATTTATCAAGTCATGAAATGACTCTCATGCAGTAAAGGACACTTGATATTCCTCATGCAGAATGAAGGAAATTGTTGCATACTTTAAGTTTCTAAGAATTTAACCATGTTATGGATTACAACGGGGCTACACAAAACTTATTGCATTGGGTGCAGATAATGGCTGTTTTTTTATTAAAACTGGGAATGGAGCTAAATACTGATCAATGCTGGTTTATGTCAGAAATTTTTTATTTTATTAAAAGCATAGTTAATCTTTGTGCCCCGCTGTGAGGTGGATGTTTCAATGACCAAAAGTCAGAAAGACTAGGTGAATTTTCTGTAAGTTCTTTCTAATAGCTTTGATAGGTGTTTAACTAGGCATTTCAGAAGATAGATATTATAATACCTCGAGTCCTTTATTGTTTTAGTGTGTATCATGTAATCATAGCATTTTGCTTCACAAGGAAGTGGTTGTGTTTAAAATATGCAGGAATTGGATCAATTAATTTTTTTTGCATGCTACTGCTACTCCTGAGCATGCTGGAATCTCGCTTCTATATGGTGCTTTCTATTTCTTCAAGATACTAATCTGAGTTACTAAATTTTGTTTCATCGTATCAGAAGCATCAACAATTATTACTGTTGACAAGCAAGTATCTATTGAAGTTATAATTTTTCAAAGAACTAATTTATCTTTTCCATGATTTGGGAGGATTGGTTTGTGTAAAGCAGTATGGTGAGAGTTCATAGTTGAACATAATTTTTGGGATTGATGTGTAGTTGTTCAGTTGTTGATAGCATTATATTATATAGAATAGGGTGCAATCGAAGGAAAAGATCTATATAGGCAATACCAACTAGTTGGAATTACGTTTTAGTCATGTCAATACGTTTACTTTTAGGCCGAGTGTGTAGCAGGAATCTTTCAATTTTATCAGAGATTTATTTGCCAGTAGAAAATATAAAGAACTTTTAATGTTGGAGATTTCCCCCCTTCTTTTTATCAAATTCTATGCTAAATAACATTTGACTAGGATGAGCCTAAATGAAGCAACACGGAGAGGGAGGATTCGTCTAATCAACTCTAACTTTCTTAGAAGTGAAGCGTAGTAGTAGTAGTAATTGTTGTTTTACACAAAATAATTGTATGCTACTACTATAAGAAAAACTCGTATTTTGATAAAAAGGGCAACCCGTTGCACGGTGCATCCAGTGTTCACACAAGGTCCGAGAAAAGGGCTTCGCTCCAAGGGGGTGATGTAGGCAGCCTACTTTGATGCAAGCGTCAATGTCTGATCTACGGCTCGAACCCGTGACCTAAAGGTCCCGCAGAGACAACTTTACCATTGCTTCATGGTTCCCTTTCAAAAATTCTTAATTTGATACCATGCCTTTTGATTTTATAGTGTTGGTTAAATAATTTAAGACCCTTATTGGTGCAGGCATATAGTTTATGTCAGTCACGCCTGATACTTTTGTGGATTTTTTTGCAGTAAGAGTTCAAGTAGGTTGACAGATTTATTGCTTTTCAAGCCACACTAGCATTGTAAAATACCTAATCAATTAGAATAAAACTCATGTGTTGCTACTTATGGGACTTGTTTATCACCAATCACCATTTACCTCTTTTGCTTTTTTGAGATTTTAATGCGTGATATCTCCTTATGCGAGCAGATTTAATGTACTAGCTTCTAGTTTATAGGATAACCCTTTTATTTTGATGGCAGTGTAAAAGCTATTAAAATCTTTTGATTGCATGAAGTGTACATAGCCTGTTTCACCATTACCTATTTGAGAAGGAGGAGGGACTAATATTGCCAAATGGTTATTTAGGATTCACGTAGCCTACCGCAATTTTGGGATTGAGGTGTAGCTTGATTAGTTGCTACCCTTATCTTTTCCAAAGTATTTTTGATATTGCACAAAAGATTAGGTAAGCTAATATAAGAAAATCTCGAATTTTGAGGTATTCGTGATTAATTTTAAATTTTGTGCCATTGATTAATAAATTTAAGACCCTAACAGTGCAATCATATAGTTTATGAACTGCTAGAAGGGGCAATGCCTGATTAGTGAATTTCTTTAGATCTTATTGTATTAAGGTTTAAGTAGGTTGAAAACATCATAAAGTACCTAGCAAGTAGCATACACATCACTCATTGTTAATTTTGTTTTTGCTATTTCTAGGACTTGTTTGTCACCATTTACCTTTTTGATTTTTGAAATTTGATGGGACCGGATCTCCTTATGTCAATAGTTTCGTGTCTCTCTAGCTTGTAGTTTATTGGATAGCCTTGTATAGTGCTTGTTTTAACGTTACCTACTTGAAAAGTAGGGAAGAGGTCATTGCTCATTATTGTGGTATACTTGTATGTAGTTGGACAGCTATCACCCAACTAGCCCACCATGGTATGCTCTTTGTTCCAATTGGATACACTTTTGGAGCTGGTATGTTCAAAATGGACTCCATTCGAGGGGGTACTCCGTATGGTGCTGGAGTCTTTGCTGGTGATGGCACAAGAGAAGCTAGTGAAACGGAGATGGCGCTTGCTGAACACCAGGGCAAATATATGGCTGCAGTAGTCAAAAAGCTTCAGGGTTGATGAAATTGTCTCAAAAATCTTATGTTTATATCCAAATCAAAATATTCGTTATATTTTTCGTTGATAGATTGATTTCACCTCCATTTCATTGGTTTTTGCAGTTCACATCTTCTGATTGGACATGAAGATGCTTATTATCTTGAATATATTACATTATTTATATTCCTCTCCTCCACGCCCTTGCCCTTTACCCCTTTTGGTATCAATTTTTGCATATTCTACATTTCCTTGTCAACCTTTGTTCTTGTGTAAAAGTCTGTACATGGTTTTGATATTTCTTCCCTAAGCATTGTTGTATTATTAAAGATATTCATTGATATATGGACTTTCAGATTTGTTGTACAACTCCTGGGGATGTTTGTTTCTTTTCTCCTCTCTCCCTTTTTCGTTTCTTTTTGCTTATCTGTATGTTATACTCTATAGGTGAAACATCTTTTGTTTCAGTTGGAAACGCTATAATCTGGCTTCCTTTGGGGCACATTCCAATTTGGGTCCTGACTAGTCTTTTTCCAAGCTTTTCCAACCTTGTTTTCGATCATCTTATCATCATTTTTGTAATTGGTGCACCTAAGGCCTTGATTGCAAGAGACATAAAACAAAAGCTAGGTGATTTCTCACCGTTTATCCAAGTCTTGGTAGGTATCCTAATCCTGTGTTGGTGGGAGATGGTAGATACCCGACGAAATAGTCGAGGTGTGCAAGCTGTTCTAAACACTAGCATTATTGAGAAAGAAAATTATTATCATCGTTTGGTCTTCTCCTTACGTGTGTTTCCGTTAGGGGGTTATTATGCTTCCAGGTCGTCGTCATCATCAGTATGTAGTATGTAGTTCATTCCAATTCCCAACTAATATAAGGAGCCAGGATTGAGAACAAATACAATCAATCTCCCCTCTCCCCTCTCTGCTCCATTCCCCAGAAAAAAGCGATGGCAGACACGCTCGCTGCTCTGAGGTCTTTAATGTCTTCTCACTCTCCTCCTCTCCATGCCTTGCTCGTTCCTTCTGAAGATTATCATCAGGTTTCTCCTTCCCTTCCATTTAGCTTTAGGAGTTATTGATGTATTGAAACACATGATATTCAATCAATCAAGTAATTTCAATTTCAAAGTTTTTGTGTTTTTTCTATTCAAGTGTTCTAGGTCTAATTTCTATACCTTGTTTTGTGATTTGACAGAGCGAATATGTATCTGCACGGGACAAGAAGCGCGATTTTGTCTCTGGATTCACCGGAAGTGCTGGTTTGTCCTCTTTTCTCCGGCTTTTTTTTATATATTATAAATAAAAAATGATCGGCCCCTTGATTTAGTTAAATTTATATATGATTCTGCTAAATTTTTGTTATCAATTTGCTTACATATTCTATTCATGATTGTGATGTGATAGCCTTTTCTTAATGTGTATCTGAATCTTATAAGATGGATAGAACTTACTAGAAATATTGTGTTTACTGCGATAGGACTAGCGCTCATAACAATGAATGAAGCACTTTTGTGGACGGATGGACGCTACTTCTTGCAGGCAGCTCAGCAGCTTAGTGAGCAGTGGAAGCTCATGCGTATGGGAGAAGACCCTGCAGTTGATATTTGGATGGCAGATGTGAGTACTCCTTCATGGTGTCTTGCTACAGTTTGCATTTTCTGAAGGCCGTAGAGCTAGTACATAATTAGCCTGTTTTAGAGTTGGTGAGAAAGATACTAACTCCTATGTTTTAGCGGAAATTGAACCAAGGTCTAGTGCATAAAAGTACAGTTGCCTTGTTGGTCTTGTCGTTGTTAAATGAAATTACAAAAGGATAAAGCAAATTCTATAGACTTAATACATCTTTATCAAATAAAATAAGAAAAAAGAAACACAAGATGTAGTATATCCTTGATCATATTAGAGAAATGCGAAATAAAATCTTAAAGTCTTAACTACTGGAAGCTCTCTCTCACCCCATTAGCATCAGGAATAATTGTAACGTTTCAAGAACTTTTGTTCCCCTGTCCAGATTTTCCCTATGCTGTCTTCCCTGAAATAATGAAAGTGTGCTTTGATTCTTCTGCTGAAATTTCTGGTTAGATGAGTAGCAATTTTTTGATATTCAATTTGAGTTAATATATGTGATTATGTGCTATATGCTAGAATCTACCAAAGGATGCAGCTATTGGTGTTGATCCATGGTGTGTATCAGTAGAGACTGCACAGAAGTGGGAGCGTGCTTTTGCTAAGAAACAGCAAAAGTTGGTTCAAACACCTAAAAACTTGGTAGATGAAGACTGGAAAAATCAGCCACCTGCCGAAACAAATCCTTTGATCGTGCATCCATTAGAATTTGCTGGTCGCTCCCTTGCAGATAAGTTGAAAAAATTGAGAGAAAAGCTTGTAAAGGAAAAAATCTCGTGCTATGATAATAACGGCACTTGATGAAGTAAATTTGTAACCCCTGAATCCAATTTTATTCATCTTACTGTTTTGGTGAATTTGGTCTTATATACTCTTTATTACTTCAATATGATTTCATTTTGCAGGTTGCCTGGTTGTATAATGTCCGCGGCACAGATTTATCTAATAGCCCGGTTGTTCATGCATTCGCTATTGTGACATTAGACTCGGCCTTCTTCTATGTGGATAAAAGAAAATTGTCATCTGAGGTGCATCTTCGCTGCATAACCATTTGATTTAAGTTCAATGCTATTTTCCTTATTTCCTTCTCTTAAGTAAGCATGTTAATGTCCCAGGCAAACTCTTACATGAAGGAAAATGGAATTTTAGTACGGGATTACGGTGAAGTTAGCTCAGATGCAGTCTTGCTTGCGTCTGATCTACTCACTGCTTCCTCATCTGACAAAACTTCACCCGGATTGTCGCTAACTGTTTACTGTTATGTCCTGATCTTTTTAGTCACGTGAAAAAGAGTCAAATTATTGTCATTTAGGATTTTGAAGTGTCCTGATGGTATCAAGATAAAAGCTGATTGCCATGTGAATTGTACTTGTCTGGTTGTCATTTCTACTAAAAGAGAAGAAAAAACCGACAATATACATGTTGTCGAAGTTGAGAAGTTTATCCAAAAAATCTTAATATACCGCAGCACAGTCTCAAATGATCAAATAAAAATAGACATGCTATTATAATGCGACTATGATAATCTTGAAGCCCCTACTGAAAATGTGTTCGAGACGTGCTCTAGCATTCATACTGTTGGAAAATATCTGTTCTAAGCTCGCTCTTCAGCGTGTTGAGTCCATTCTTTATGCTAAAGGCACATTGCATTAGTCTGTTGAATTCTACTCCATTGCTAAATGCCAATTAAAATGTTCTGCTATTCAGCTTTTGAGCCCGTTATTAAGTCTGCTCTCTCTACTCCAAGTACACGCCTATATTGAGCCTTCTTTTTCTGCTTTACTAACACAAGTCAGCTTGTTGCCCACTCAGAGCATGTAAAAGAAAAGTTCACAACCAATGAGAAGAAATCTCACTCACGGGCCTAAACGACGAGCAAACACTTAAACGACTTGTGGTGGAATGGTAAGTACTCCGTCATTCTTAATCAGAGGCCTCAGACTCGAGCGTCGAGTATGCAGTTATTTATACCCCTATCGTTATACTATGGAGCGAATATACCCTCATTTTGGATGGAATGTCATGTGGTTGCACCAGATTAAATTGACCCAATCCCTTTATTTTAACACGGTTCACTTAATAAAAAAATCACTACCGGCCCAAAGTCTACCTCACTTAAAAGAAGACACTATAATGAATTAAACCCTCATTTCAACTCTCCCTCTTTATTGCTAAAATTCAAAGAGCATTGGCCTTACTAATTTCCCTGTATCGTCTGCTTCTTCTTTGTTGTCTCTTTAATTTTTCAGTTTTAGCTGTGTGTCTATGTCAGGGGTTCTCTGTTGTCAAAATTACAATGCTTACCTTTAGTAGTATGGTTAGAGATGTTTTTTCTAAATTTTCAAATTGAACAAATAACGGGCTAATTTTAAAGACAAAATGGAAATCAAACCAAGGTACTAGTAATATCTGACTTCAGGTTGGACGATCGAGTGAAGTTTATGGTTTCACAAATCAAAGAGCAAAATCTTCAGCTTAACAAACACAAAATAACTGAATACCACCTCATATTAAAGCTAAGAAACAATGAATTGGCTTGCGAAAATTAAGAAGAAAAGAGACAAGAGGGACACAAATCCTTTGAGTCGGGCCTATCGTGAAGTATAGTTACGAGCATCTCTCTTGACAAATACACTTCGGTAACTACAAGGGAAGCAATCACGTGAATCTGACGAGTGACAAATTAATCAACTTATAATCCATGTATAAAACCCTACGCAACAAAGGAGATACTGGTAATCATAATGCTTTTTAGAGTTTAACAATAAAGGCCGTGAGAGTTGGAATGAGGCCGTGAGAATTCACTCTTAATTATAGCTACTTACAAATAGATTATTGCATTCAAACTCTATTAATTCAAGAGGTGGAACAACTCTCTATGATTAAAGCCTTGACTTTGTTTTAGTCATAAGCATGTCACGACCCCCGTTCGCCCTCCATGAACATGTCGTGACAGCACTTAGTCCCTATAACTAGGTAAGCCTAGCAATGCGGAATAACAACATAATTTGCGGAATAATTAAGTAAAAGAAAGCTGAACAATTTAAGAGAAAGACTGTATATAAATGCCACTGGGTATATACAACCCAAAATAGTACGGAAGTCTACAACCTCACCCCAAAACCCGGAAACTCACGGGAACCACAGGCTAACAGAATATAATACACTGCTCTAGCTCCAGAATGTCTATACAACTGTAAGGAAAAATAAACTTTTCACAAAAGCTGGAATAAGATAGAGACTCCTGGTCTGCGGACGCGACAGATGTACCTCGAAGTCTCTGCTGTATCTCTCAACCTCGGGGATAGTGCGCCTGAGTGGAGGTACCTGGATCTGCACATGAAAAACATGCGCAGGAAAGGGCATGAGTACACCACATCGGTACTCAGTAAATGCCAAGCCTAACCTCGGTCGGGTAGTGACGAGGAAGGTCAGGGCCCTACTGAGGTTAAACAATATAATAGGAATTTACAGTATGAAAGACAGACAGAAATAATGAATACAACCGTGAAATAAGACAGGTCAAACAAGGAAATGACAAACACAAGAACAGAGTAAACACGAAATATGAACAACTCGATAACAAAGGTAACAATGAGGATCTCCCGGGATACCTTCCTGTTGTCCTTTTCTCAATTGTCTGGTGGATCTCCCGGGATACCGTCCCGTAGTCCATCATATGTATATCCGGAGGATCTCCCGGGATACCGTCCCGTAGTCCAGCTATAAATGTGCAGGGGGATCTCCCGGGATACCGTCCCGTAGTCCAAAGTAAATATGCAGGGCGATCTCATGAACCGTCCCGTAGTCCAAAGTAAATTTGCAGAGGGATCTCACGGGATACCGTCCCGTAGTCCAAAGTAAATTTGCAGAGGGATCTCACGGGATACCGTCCCGTAGTCCAAAGTAAATATGCAGGAGGATCTCAGGGGATACCGTCCCGTAGTCCAAAGTAAATATGCAGGGGGATATCACGGGATACCGTCCCATAGTCCAAAGTAAATATGCAGGGGGATCTCACGGGATATCGTTCCGTAGTCCAAAATAATACACAACCACAACAAGAAGACATTCAGAAATAGAGTGCAAAAATACAAGGCAACAAGTAGTTCTAGCCTAACATGCTTCACGTAGTACAATTAAAGCAACTTAAGCAAATACGCAATTCAAGTCAACTAGGCATGCTTTTCTAAACTAACATAGGCTATAATCGCAACTAGAATAAAGCAGGTAAGAAAGAAACTCAGTCTAAATATTTAAAGTAAAATCGGATTTTCAACAATTAGCACAAGTATGCGCTCGTCACCTCACGTACAAGGCATTCAATTACCAAATATTACATCCTAAGGGGAAAAGTTCCCCACACAAGGTTAGACAAGCCACTTACCTCGAACCGGCTCAAAATCAACTCGAAACCACACATTTGCCATAAGTATCCGACTCCAAATGGCCCAAATCTATACAATGCAATTACATATCGTAAATAACATCTCATGCAACTGATTTTTCACTATTTAATTTAAGCTAAGACGCGAAATTATGTAAAATAACCAAAATGCCCCTCGAGCCCACGTCTCGGAATCGGGTAAAAGTTATATTATACGGACGCCCATTCACTCACGGGCTCATTCAACCATAAAAAACCGAAATTCGATGACAAAACCCCATAAATTTTCAGAATTTCGGATTGGGAAAATCTCATCCCTTTCCTATGGTTTTCCCCCCATTTTTGATAATTAAACTAAAGAAAACAACGGAAATTAATGGTTTAACAATTAATTAGGATTAGGAAATGTTACCTATGATCCTTCTCTTCAAAACCCACAGAAAATCGCCAATTTTTGAGCCCTCACACGATTTTTAGAATTATGAACCAAACTCTCGGATTTTTGGAATAAAACACACAGGGGATTCGCACATGCGGGCTCGATCACCGCACCTGTGGAAAAAGCACTGCAGGTGCGAAAATCACTTAAGTTACACTGGGGCCGCACCTGCGGTCGTTTGGTCGCGCCTGTGGTCTCGCGCCTGCGGTCCCGAGCCTGCAGAACCCAGGTCACACCTGCGACCACTGGTCAAATCTCCCCTATATCGCACCTGCGATAAACCCCACACGCCTGCGAGTCTGCACCTGCGGAAAAACCTTCGCAGGTGCGAAGACACCAGAAGAGGCCTGGTTCAGCAGCAACAAATTCCCAAATTTTCACCCGTTAAGCATCCGAAACGACCCCGAGGCCCCCGGGACCTCAACCAAAACCACCAACCAACCTTAACACCTTATTTGAACTAGGTCGAGCCTCAAAAACACGTCTCATAACATTAAAATCATCGATTATGCATAGGTTCAAGCCTAGGAACTTAGGAAAATTCTAGAATTCACATCCGACGCTGAAACACGTCTAAACTCATCTGAATGACCTCAAATTTTGCACACACATCTCAAATGACATGACGGAACTACTACAACTTTCGAAATTCCATTCCGACTCTCGGATCAAAAATTCACTATCGGACCGGAAACTCCAAAAATTCAAACTTCGGCATTTCAAGCCTAAATGAGCTACGAACTTCCAAGATACATTCCGAGCACGCTCCCAAACCCTAAATCACCTAACGGAGCTAACGAAACAATCAGATTTCTATTCCGAGTCCGTATTCACACTGCCCCAACTATGGGCAACTTTCCAACACTTAAGCTCTCATTTAGGGACTAAATGTCCCAAAACTCTCCAAAACTCAAAATCGAACGTCCCGGCAATTCAATTTAGCAGAAATAGACTTGGGGAAAACAGTTAATAGGGGATCGGGGCATTAATTCTTAAGACGACCGACCGGGTCATCACATCCTCCTACACTTAAAAATTCGTTCGTCCTCGAGCGAGCATAAAGACATACCTGAAGTAGTGAAAAGATGAGGGTAACTGCTGCGCATATCCTGCTCGGTCTCCCAGGTCGCCTCCTCGACCGGCTGACCCCGCCACTGAACCTTTACTGAAGCAATGTTCTAGACCTGAGCTTTCTGACCTGCCTGTCCAATATAGCTACAGGCTCCTCAACATATGATATCCTTGTCCAAATGGACTGAGCTGAAATCCAATACATGAGACGGGTCACCGTGATACCTCCGGAGCATCGAAACATGAAATACCGGATGAACTCCTGCCAAGCTGGGAGGTAAGGCAATCTCATACGCAACCTCCCCAACACGCCTCAATATCTCAAAAGGGCCAATAAACCTTGGACTCAACTTCCCTTTCTTCCCAAATCTCATAACGCCCTTCATAGGCGAAACCCGAAGCAGAACCCGCTCTCTAAGTGGGCTGATTTGGTCAGCCGATTCACAATCACCCAAATAGCATCATGCCTCCTCAAAGTCCGAGGAAGTCCAAACACAAAGTCCATGGTGATCCGCTCCCACCTCCACTCTGGAAGCTCAATTTGCTGAAGTAACCCTCCCGGCCTCTGATGCTCACATTTGATCTGCTGACAGATGAGACACTTGGCTACAAACTCTGCTATATCTTTCTTCATTCTTCGCCACCAATAGTGCTGCCTCAAATCCTGATACATCTTCGCAGTACCCGGATGGATGGAATACCGCAAACTATGGGTCTCTGCTAAAATCAACTCCCGAAGCCCATCAACATTGGGCACACAAATCTGACCCTGCATCCTCAACACCCCGTCATCTCTAATGGTCACATCTCTGGCATCACCATGCTGGACCGTGTCCTTGAGGACAAGTAAATGAGGATCATCGTACTGCCGCTCCCTGATACGATCGAATAGGGAAGACCGAGAAACCACACAAGCTAATACCCAGCAAGGCTCAGAAAGATCCAATCTCACGAACTGACTGGCTAAGGACTGAACATCTAAGGCTAGAGGCCTCTCAGCTGCATGAAGGTATGCCAAACTCCCCAAACTCTCCGCCCGGCGACTCAAGGCGTCGGTCACCACATTGGCCTTCCTCGGGTGGTATAATATAGTTATGTCATAGTCCTTTAGCAACTCTAACCATCTACGTTGGCGCAAATTTTGGATCCTTCTGCCTGAATATGTGCTGCAAAATCCGGTGGTCAGTATAAATCTCACAAGGCACATTGTACAAATAATGACGCTAGATCTTCAAAGCATGAACAATGGCAGCTAACTCAAGGTCGTGGATAGGGTAATTCTTCTCATGTATCTTCAACTGTCTGGACGCGTAGGCAATCACCCTACCGTCCTGCATCAACACCGCTCCAAGGCCAACTCGCGAGGCATCACAATAAACTGTATAAGACCCCGAACCAGTAGGCAATATCAAGATTGGGGCTGTAGTCAAAGCTGTCTTGAGCTTCTGAAAGCCTCACACTCCTCTGTCCACTGAAATGGAGCACCCTTCTGGGTCAATCTAGTCATAGGGGCTGCAATCGATAAAATCCCTCCACAAAACGGCGGTAGTAACCTGCCAAGCCAAGGAAACTGCAAATCTCTATAACTGAGGACGACCTGGGCCAACTATGCACGACCTCTACCTTCTTCGAATCCACTCAAATGCCCTCACTCGATACCATGTGGCCTAAGAATGCCACATAACTCAACCAAAACTCACATTTTGAGAACTTTGAATACAACTTCTTCTCTCTCAAGGTCTGAAGCACTGTCCTCAAGTGCTGCTCAGGATCTTCCCGACTCCGGGAGTAGACAAGAATATCATCTATGAAAATAATGACGAACGAGTCGAGATATGGCATGAACACACTGTGCATCAAATGCACAAATGTTTCGGGGGCATTAGTCAGCCCGAATGACATAACTAGAAACTCATA
The DNA here is from genome assembly GCA_005239525.1 of Nicotiana knightiana. Lineage (NCBI taxonomy): Eukaryota > Viridiplantae > Streptophyta > Magnoliopsida > Solanales > Solanaceae > Nicotiana > Nicotiana knightiana. The sequence continues at coordinate 47,104 of ML436815.1, read as the reverse complement.
ATGGCCATACCGAGTCCTGAAAGAAGTCATCGGGATATCCGGCTCCCGAATCTTCAACTGATGGTAACCTGAGCGCAAATCAATCTTAGAAAATACATGTGCGCCCTGAAGCTGGTCAAATAGATCATCAATACGAGGCAAGGGATAACGGTTCTTCACTGTAACCCTGTTCAACTGGCGATAATCAATACACATGCGCATAGAACCATCTTTCTTCTTCACAAATAAGACAGGAGCACCCCAAGGTGAAACACTGGGTCGAATAAAACCCTTATCAAGCAATTCTTGTAACTGATCCTTCAACTCCTTCAACTCAGGAGGATCCATATGGTAAGGAGGAATGGAAATGGGTTAAGTGCCCGGCAACAAATCAATGTCTCTATCGAGCGGCATGCCCAGAAGATCAGCTGGAAACACATCGGGTAAATCATGTACCACTGGAACTGAATCAACAGAAGGGGTATCAGCACTGACATCTCTCACATAAGCCAAATACGCGGCACACCCCTTCTCAACCATACGCTGAGCTCTAAGAAAAGAGATAACTCTACTGGGAGTGTGATATAAAGTACCACTCCACGCAACACGCGGAACACCTGGCATAGCCAGCGTCACGGTCTTGGCGTGACAACCAAGAATAGCATAATGGGGCGACAACCAGTCCATGCCCAAGATAATATCAAAATCCACGATATCGAGTAACAATAAGTCCTCACGGGTCTTAAAACCACGAATAGTAACCAAACACGACCGATAAACGCGGTCCACAATAAGAGAATCTCCCACAGGAGTAGAAACATAAATAGGAGAACCCAAAGAATCTCGGGCTATACCCAAATGTGGAGCAAAATAAGAAGAGACATAAGAATACGTGGAGCCTGGATCGAATAGAACCGATGCATCTCTGTGACAAACCAGTATAATACCTGTGATGATAGAATCGTAGGCAACAGCCTCGGTACGAGTATGAATCGCATAATATATGGCCTGGCCTCCCCCTCGAGGGCGACCTCTACCTCCCCGACCTCTGCCCTAGCTGGCTGGGCAGGTGGGGTAGCAGCTGGAGCTGTGATCATGGCCTGAGAACTCTGCTGAGCACGCTGTGGCTGAAAAGTCTGTGAAAATGCACCCCTACCAAGTCTGGGGCAGTCCCTAACCACATGGCGTGTATCGACACACTCTAAACAAGCTCTGGGAGGACGTGGTGGCTGTGAATGGCTAGGGCCAGGTCTGCTAGACTGACCTCTGAAAGCACCCCGCGCAGGAGGCGCGCTAGAAACTGGAGGTGCATAGTAAGGCTCCTGAGGCCTGGGTGGAGCTGGTGTACCGCTAGCTGCTGGAAGAGCTGAATGAAATGGGCGGACCATATAACCCCTACCATGTCGACCTGCTGCTGGGGTACGGGCACCAGAGTAGTGGCCCGACTCTCGAGACCTCTTGGCCTCTCTCTCCTCTCGCTCCCTAGCGAGCATACCCTCGATCCTCCTAGCAATGCTCACTACCTGCTGATAAGGAATGTCCATCTCCAAATCTCGAGCCATGCTAGATCTGATGGGTGGGATAAGACCCTCAATGAACCGGCGTACCCTCTCGTGGACAGTAGCAACCAAAGCCGGTGCATGCTTAGCCAATCTGGTGTAACAGATAGCATATTCTGAAACTGTCATAGCACCCTGGAGCAAATGCTCAAACTCTGCGCGTCATGCGTCCCTGAGGCTCTGAGGCACAAACTCTCTCAGGAACATATCTGAGAACTGGATTTAGGTCAGTAAAGCAGCCTCGTCTGGACCGTCTAACCCATAGGTGCGCCACCAATCATAGGCGGCTCCGCGAAGATGGAAGGTAGTAAAGGAAACCCCACTAGATCCGTCTATGCCCATAGTGCAAAGAATACGGTGACACTCCTCTAGGAATCCCAAGGCATCATCTGATGTTAGTCCACTGAATACCGGAGGGTCATACTTCTTGAACCTCTCAAGTCTCCGTTGCTCGTCCTCTGAAGCAGCTGACCCTTCCTCGGGCTGAACTGGCACTACCGGCGGCACATGAATGATCTCTGGGACCTGCTCCACGTGCACTCGCCGCTCAGGAGTGTGGGCGGCAGGAGTCTGTGATCCTCCCCCGGCCTGAGATGTAGCTGCAGCAAGGGGAAGCAACCCTTCCAGAGCCAGAGTGGTGTACATAGACATGAACTGAGCTAATGTCTCCTGAAGGGCTGGAGTAGTAGTGGCAGTAGGCGTGTCAGGTGTCTGAACCTTGGCTGGATCTGCTGGTGGTACCTCGGCGGTAGCTCGCGCAGGTGCTCTCGCTGCACCACGCGCGCGTCCTCGACCTCTACCTCGGCCCCGGCCTCTGACGGCTGCAGTAGGGGGCACGGGTGCCTGATCGTCCCGAGTAGCACGTGTCCTCACCATCTGTGAGAGAATAGAAAACAGAGGTTTAGAATTGATGTCAAAAGATATTGCATGACAAGGAAATCAATAAAGTGAAGTTTTTTTTTCCTAAACAGTTACATAGCCTCTCGTAGATAAGTACAGACGTCTCTGTACCGATCATCGAGACTCTAATAAACCGGCCTGTGTTCCGTGACTCCTATCAACCTAGAGCTCTGATACCAACTTGTCACGACCCCCGTTCTCCCTCCATGAACATGCCGTGACGGCACCTAGTCCTTATAACTAGGTAAGCCTAGCAATGTGGAATAACAACATAATTTGCGGAATAATTAACTAAAAGAAAGCTGAACAATTTAAGAGGAATACTGTATATAAATACCACTGGGCATATACAACCCAAAATAGTACGGAAGTCTACAACCTCACCCCAAAACCCGGAAACTCACGGGAACCACGGGCTAACAGAATATAATACATTGCTCTAACTCCAGAATGTCTATACAACTGTAAGGAAAGATAAACTTTTCACAAAAGCTGGAATAAGATAGAGACTCCTGGTCTGCGGACGCGGCAGATGTACCTCGAAGTCTCTGTTGTATCTCTCAACCTCGGGTATAGTGCGCCTGAGTGGAGATACCTGGATCTACACATGAAAAACATGTGCAGGAAAGGGCATAAGTACACCACAGCGGTACTCAGTAAGTGCCAAGCCTAATCTCGGTCGGGTAGTGACGAGGAAGGTCAGGGCCTACTGAGGTTAAACAATATAATAGGAATTTATAGTATGAAAGACAGATAGAAATAATGAATACAACCGTGAAATAAGACAGGTCAAACAAGGAAATGACAAACACAAGAACAGAGTAAACACGAAATATGAACAACTCGATAACAAAGGTAACAATGAGGATCTCCCAGGATACCATCCTGTAGTCCTTTTCTCAACTGTCTAGTGGATCTCCCGGGATACCATCCCATAGTCCATCATATGTATATCCGGAGGATCTCCCGGGATACCGTCCCGTACTCCAGCTATAAATGTGCAGGGGGATCTCCCCGGATACCGTCCCGTAGTCCAAAGTAAATATGCAGGGGGATCTCACGGGATACCGTCTCGTAGTCCAAAGTAAATTTACAGAGGGATCTCACGAGATACCGTCCCGTAGTCCAAAGTAAATATGAGGGGGATCTCACGGGATACCGTCCCGTAGTCCAAAGTAAATATGTAGGGGGATCTCACGGGATACCATCCCGTAGTCCAAAGTAAATATGTAGGGGGATCTCACGGGATACCGTCCCGTAGTCCAAAGTAAATATGCAGGGAGATCTCACGGGATACCGTCTCGTAGTCCAAAGTAAATACGCAATCACAACAAGAAGACATTCATAAATAAAGTTCAAAAATACAAGGCAACAAGTAGTTCTAACCTAGCATGTTTCACGTAGTACAATTAAAGCAACTTAAGCAAATAGGAAATTCAAGTCAACTAGGCATGCTTTTCTAAACCAATATAGGCTATAATCGCAAGTAGAATAAAGCAAGTAAGAAAGAAACTCAATCTAAATATTTAAAGTAAATCGGATTTTCAAAAATTAGCACAAGTACGCGCTCATCACCTCACGTACAAGGAATTCAATTACCAAATATCACATCCTAAGGGGGAAGGTTCCCCACACAAGGTTAGGCATGCCACTTACCTCGAACCGACTCAAAATCAACTCGAAACCACACTTTTGCCACGAGTATCCGACTCCAAATGGCCCAAATCTATACAATTCAATTACATATCGTAAATAACATCTCATGCAACTAATTTTTTACTGTTTAATTTAAGCTAAGACGCGAAATTATGTAAAATGACCAAAACTCCCCTCGGGCCCATGTCTCAGAATAGGGTAAAAGTTATATTTTCCGGACACCCATTCACTCCCGGGCTCATTCAACCAGAAACAATCGAAATCCGATGCCAAAACCCCATAAATTTTCAGAATTTCGGATTGGGAAAATCTCATCCCTTTCTTATGGGTTTTCCCCTATTTTTGATAATTAAACTAAAGAAAACAACGGAAATTAATGGTCTAACAATGAATTAGGATTAGGAAATGTTACCTATGATCCTTCTCTTCAAAACCCACAGAGAATCACCAATCTTTGAGCCCTCACACGATTTTTAGAATTATGAACCAAACTCTCGGATTTTTGGAATAAAACACACTAGGGATTCGCACCTGCGGGCTCGATCACCGCACCTGGTGCGGTACCGCACTTGCGAAAAAAGCATCGCAGGTGCGAAAATCACTTAAGTTACACTGGGGCCGCACCTGCGGTCGTTTGGTCGCGCCTGCGGAACCCAGGTCGCACCTGCGACCACTGGTCAAATCTCCCTTATATTGCACCTGCGATCAACCCCACACACCTGTGAGTCTGCACCTGCAGAAAAACCTTCGCAGGTGCGAAGACACCAGAAGAGGCCTGGTTCAGCAGCAACAAATTCCCAAATTTTCACCCGTTAAGCATCTGAAATGACCCCGAGGCCCCCGGGACCTCAACCAAAACCACAAACCAACCTTAACACCTTATTTGAACTAGGTCGAGCCTTAAAAACACGTCTCATAACATTAAAATCATCGATTATGCATAGGTTCAAGCCTAGGAACTTAGGAAAGTTCTAGAATTCACATCCGACACCGAAACACGTCTAAACCCATCCGAATGACCTCAAAATTTGCACACACATCCCAAATGACATGACGGAACTACTGCAACTTTCGGAATTCCATTCCAACTCTCGTATCAAAAATTCACTATCGGACCGAAAACTCCAAAAATTGAAACTTCGGCATTTCAAGCCTAAATGAGCTACAGACTTCCAAGATACATTCTGAGCACGCTCCCAAACCCAAAATCACCTAACGGAGCTAACGGAACCATCAAATTTCCATTCCGAGGCCGTCTTCACACTGCCCCGACTACTGGCAACTTTCTAACACTTAAGCTCTCATTTAGGGACTAAATGTCCCAAAACTCTCTGAAACTCAAAACCGAACGTCCCGGCAATTCAATTTAGCAAAAATAGACTTGGGGAAAACAGTTAATAGGGGATAGGGGCATTAATTCTTAAGAAGACCGACCGGGTCGTCACAAAGCATCCCTATAATGTAGTTTTGAGAGAAACAATCGCTCAATTAATCTAATTTCAATACTTTATTTACAATATTCTATAGAAAGGAAATAGTCACGTTGTGTGTCCCTTTCTGATACGATCCAGATAGCCATCAAGCACTTTGAATTCTAACTGGAGGCTACTTTCATAATGGAGCAGTTACAAGTGCAATTTGTTCAATAGTTAAAAACTACATTACATTTGGTGGCTATACTGGTAATGCTTAATTCCCTAGTATAAATAGCCTTAAGGCTCTCAATTTAGAATTAGCTTATTTTGCTATTGTGAATATGAAAACTCATTGAGAGTGTTCAAGATATATTCCTATGTTGGTTGATTACTTGTTAAGGGGGGATTGCTTCCCTTTGACGGTTGTTCCTAAAGTTTTGGGTCAATTAAGTCTTACATTGATTGGGTATTTATTAATTTCAAACGTTCTTTCAATTTTCTTACTTGGTTCTCTACTAAATCTCTATCTTTCTAACTTTTATTTATGTTCTTGTTATTTTGCTTCCGCATTCGTATCATCTGGTATCAGTGCTTGGATTGGTGTTTGTTTCTACATAAACGAGCTAAGTATTTGATTTTATTTGAAAATTCAAAGTATATATATATATATATATATAAGTTCTTCGTGTTCTTGAGTTGAATATTTGGGTTCTTGGATCTTGATACATATTGGTGTTTGCGATTGATTGAGGTTTGTTCTCTATGTGAAAATACATCAAATGAAGTTTGTTTGAAGTCATTTGAGTGACTACAAGTGTGTAACGACCCGACGGTCATTTTGAGCAATTTCATTTCGCTCGGTAGTTTGAGGGAATGAGTAGCTCCGTATGATGTATTATGACTTGTGTGAATTAACGGTTTTGGTTTTCAGGTTATTCGGAAGTGATTTGGAAGAATGAATCTCATGTTTGAAGATTTAAGTTGGAAGAGTTAACCAAGTTTGCTTTTGGGTATTTGACCCGGAACAGAGTTTTAATCGTTCCATTAGGTCCGCATGGAGATTTTGGAATCGGTCATATGCCCGAATTTGCATTTGAATATTTCTAGAAGGTTTTGGTGCTATGCAGATGTTGAAAATTTGAAGGTTGGGAAGTTCATAATTTTGACCGAGAATTGACTTTGAGGATATCAGATTTGAATTTTTGTTTTGGGAGTTGGAATAGCTTTGTTACGTTATTTGGGGCTTGTGTGCAAAATATGGGTTCATTCCGGGTTGATTTGATATGTTTTGGCGCGAGTTATGGAAATTAAAAGTTCAAAGTTCATTTAAATTTGATTGGAGGTGCGATTCATCATTTTGATATTGTTATGCATGATTTGAGACCTTAGGTAGGTCCGCGTTGTGTTATGAGACTTGTTGGGATGTTCAGACGTGATCCCGAGGGGCTCGAGCGTGTTTCGGATTGATTTGGGGCTATTTTTCTCCATGTTTCTATTGATGGTGTGTTCTGGTTTCTGGTGCCTGATTGTTATACACGATCACGGATTAGGAGATGCGATCGGGTAGAGGGAAATATGGAGATGGGATGTTTCTTATTCACTGTCACGATTGGACAGGTGCGATCGCGTAACTTGGTGTTAAATACTGTACGCATTCGCACAATGGGTATCGCGTTCGCATAGGGGTGGAGTTGAGAGCTGGAACTGGAAGCTTCTTCAACGGGTTCGTGTAATACTGTACGTGATCGCAAAGAGTGGGCGCTGTGTTCTTCGCGTTCACAGGAGTTAATTCGTGATCACGTAGGCTATTTGTTGGAGGTAGTGTTGTTCTTCGCGTTAGCGGCGCTTTGTGCGCAATCGCGTAAGGTATTTTCTGGGGTAGTGATTTTCCTTCTTCCCGATCGCGAGGGTATTTCTGCGACCATGATTCATTAAATTTCCCAGTGATTATAAAGTACTATATTTCGGAGGTTTCAACCATTTTTGCATATTTGAAGCTATGGAGCTTGGATTGAAACGATTTTAGAATTTGCGTCCCGTTCGGCGGCTTAAGGTCTCGAGCAACTTTGTACTATGTGTAATGACTTGCGCGGGTGGCCGAGTTCAGTTTTCGGATGATTCGGGGTCAATTTGGAAGAAGGATTCTTGTTTTAGAAGCTTAAGCGGTAAGCATTGACCGGAATTTGACTTTTGTGTAGATGACCCCGAAATGGCGTTTTGATGATTCCAATAGCTTTGTATGGTGATTTTGGACTTAGGCATGCGTTCGGATTTGGATTGGGAGGTCCATACGGTAATTTGAAGCATTTCAGCGAAAATTGAAAACTTGAATTTTAGAAGGTTAAGAGGTTTGATCGAGAGTTGACTTTGGTGATATTGGGGTTGGAATGCGATTTTGAGAGTTGAATTATTTTAGTTATGTAATTTGTAACTTGCATGTAAAATTTGGCGTCATTCCGGGTTGATTTGAAATGTTTCGGCGCGATTTTAGAAGTTAAAAGTTTTGAAAATTTATAAGTTCGATTCGTGGTGTGATTTGTAGTTTCGACGTTGTTTGATGTGATTGGAGACCTCTAGTGATTTTGTATTATGTTATGGAACTTGTTGGCATGTTTCGACGGGATCCCGAGGGCCTCAGGTGTGTTTCGGATGGGCTACGGCCCATTTCTTCAGTCTTTTGAGTTGCTGGTTTTTGGTGACGCTGTTGCTCTTCACAATCGCGAAGATGAAAACGACCGCATAAGGTTACTTGGAGCTCAGAGATTTTGTTCATCACGAACGCGATCGTGGTCATGTGTTCACGAAGCTTATTCAGTCATATGTCTGCGTTCACACTCTTCTTTCTGCGATCGCGTAGTGCTTTTCTTTGGGCAGTTATATTTCATCTTCGCGATTATTATTATCGTTGTTGCTTTAGTATTCAATGTTTTTGAGCTGAGGGCTATGCGTGGTTGTGATATTGAAACTGTTTTGAGGAAATATTGTGGCATGTGGGCACATATTGTGAAAGTCATTTATTTGAGTTGCTATGTTTTGGCATACATTTTATTGTTGAGATAATTGTTATTTGTTTGCACGAGGTTTCTGTCGTGCTTTTGTTATTGTGTTGCACGAAGCTTCTGCCGTACCATTGTTATTCTGTTGCACGAGGTTTCTGCCGTGTTGTTGTTATTATTGATATGCACGTGGTGGTATAAGGTCTGGGTGTTGAAACACATGGGATGAGATAAGGTGAGCTTGAAATGCGTGGCTAGTAGGGGAACTACTAGAAGCCATGAGGTGTGATAAGATGAGCTAAAATACGGGATGCTATTTCGGGAAAAATGATTTTCAAAAACTAAATATAAAGGCTCCACCTGTGATATAAAGAAAGTTTGTGATTCATTTTATAATTTGGGACTACGAGGCGGTACCTCGGTAGGGCTCTTGTTGTCATTTCCCCATTCTTTTGTACTTGTCTTTGAATGTTGTTTCCTTAGCATACTATTCATTATTTTTCTCCGTGTTGCACTATTTGCTTTGTTCTGTGTAGTTAATCTTGTTGTACTATTCGTGGTTTTCATTTCATGACTGTCTTTATTACAATGTACACATTGTGGTGATCGCTTCTTATGTGTTATTCACTGTCTCTATTCTTACTTGTTGACTTAAATGTTGGTAGAACACTTGCACAAAGATACGCGTAGATAAATCACCCATATTGGCCTAAGAAGATGAATCCTGATGTTTTGACCATTTACATATACCCCTGTGTGCTTGCCTTATGTGTGAGAGTTATCTTGTTGGCACGTGAGTTGTCCGTGCAGTCATGAGTCATTATTATTTTCGGCATGTGAGTGGTCCGGGCGGATATTAGATATTGTCACCCCTTGTGTAGTGCTATTATGAATTATTTTAGTCTTATGATAGTCGTGTGTTACATTTTGAAGTCAAGCAAGTTGTGGAATGACAAAAGTTGTCGCAACGTATGTTCATAATTTTACTTAAACTTTAGGTCAAATGTTATTAAGCTTTTCTCCCAATTTACTTGGAATTACGGGGTTAAATACACACAAAATTGAATATCTATGAGTCTATTTCCCAATGCATTAAACCGTTCATTGATACAATCTCGGAGTAGAGAGATATTCGTATTTTCGCGAGACTACGCCAAGTAGCTCTCTATGGGGCCCACACAGGCGGTTTAAGACATATGGATATATATAAGATGTCTCAACCCCGTTTTTAGTCATTAATTTTCAGTATATTCGGACCTTAGAACCCTAAAAACACTCTCTCAAATTTGTCTCATGATGCAAGACCCAAACAAAGGGTAAATAACACAAATCAAGTGTCGGGAATCCCGTCGCGCTAGTAAGTTTCTTGTTCTTCTTGTTGTTGCTGATTTTTGGGTGGTTCCAGCTCGTGTGGGAGGTTTTTTTAAGTGGTTTATGTTCCGTAAAATACTCTCTCATGGTTTTCATATCAACCCTAGGTTATTTCAAGTCTTGCAAATGGATTATACCATATTTCAACATCAAAAGTTAGTTCTAGTGAAGAACAACACCTCTTTGAGGTTGTGTTGTCATTGAGGATAGTTGTGGGCTGTGTTTGACTGAAATTTGAAGTTTTTGCTTGGATAAGGTGAGTATAACAACCTATTAATTGTGCTTAAGCTTGCTTGTATGTTGATTAAGTTGTCCGGATGATAAACTACAAGATACTACTTGGATTAGCTTAAATAATGTTGTATTGCCATTGAGGGCTGTTGTAAGCTAAATATAACTTGGATTTTGACTTGAAGTTACTATAGTAGATATTTTTATTGTGTTATTTCATGTGCTTAAGGTTATCTTGATGTTGATTAAGTTAAATGGATGGACTAGACAAGAACTAGTGAATAAAATTGCTAATAGAAGATAGTTAGAGTTGTGAATGATTTTCTTTGTTATAAATATATGGTATAAGTATGGAATCATTGATGAAATACTTCATTATCATGTTAATGATTCTATTAAGTTAATGTGAGAATTCTATAATGGGTGATATGGGTTATATGGATTCCAATCGGAGCTTGTCGCTTGTTGTGAAGTAGTTGTGACTTGTTGTTGTTATATGTTGTCTTATAATTGATATTTATATGTTGCTAGATTTATCTGGTTGTTGTTTTTGGTATATGGTATTGGAGGAGGCCCTTGTTACGGGGGAAATGTTGCCCGAATTTACGTAAACGAGCTACTAGCTTAAGCTACAGACTTAGCCTTTTTGCAACACTAATTTTGAATCTCCTTATGTTATAATAGATTGAGTTTACTTGTTTGAAGAGTTTCTTGAAAGGTATTAAGGGCTAAAATTGGTTAAGGTACGTTAAGGCACTTCCTTCTTTCATTTCGAATGATCTAAAGTGAAACGAACGTACACGATACACTATTTCATAACGAATCTACTCCTAGCAACTAAGGTTGTCCATGTTGTTCTTTTCTTATAAAGTTATCCTAAGAAAGTATGTATGATCCTTGAATCCTAGTGAAGTTCATATTGATGGTATGATGTCCATAATGTTTATCGAAGGTGCAATGACCTTACGTCACTCTGAAATATTTAGAACGTGATTCCATGAGTCCAGTATGCATTATATATGTATCTACTTTACTCTACCGAGCCGCGCTATAGTCGGCCGGGTACGACACCTATTGTGCAACCACTATACAGTTGGGTTTACCGAGCTCCACGTGGTCGGGTACGATTCTACCGAGCCTTATGATGGCCGGGTACGTTTTTACCGAGTCCTCTTCGAGGCCGGGTATGATATGATGATGATGATTCCCACAGAGGCGTATGTTTTTAAAAGATTATGTATATATATGTATCACGCATTTCATGTCACTATCTCTCAGAGGCACTCAGATGCTATAGGTTGTATCTCCTATATCTATCTTTATATTACTATTCTTATTTATACTTTTCTGCCTTACATACTCAATACTTTATTCGTACCGAAGTCCCTTTTGTTCGGGGACGCTGCGTTTCATGCATGCAGGTCCCGATAGACAGGTTGACAGTCCTCCTAGTAGGCTATCAGCTCAGCAAAAGGTGTTGGTGCACTCTAGTTTCTCCGGACTTGCCTATTTGGTCAATATGATTTGGACATGTATTGATTGGTATGCCAGGGCCCTGTCCTAAACTTTATGATGTTTATGTACTCTTAGAAGCTTGCAGACAGATGCCAGGTATAAAGATGCTTGTATGGCCTTATTGGCCTATGTATTGAGTTTACAAATGATCATGTCAGCCTTATAGGCCTGTATGTCATATGTATAAGTTTCTATATCATGTTAGGTCGTCCTATGTCTACGAGTCTCTTATGTTTTATTTTGGTTATGTCATTATGACCCTTTTGGCACATTTACCCATGATAGTATGATAATCAAGATATGTTACGTTGTACTCGGTTGAGTAAAGTACCGGGTGCCCGTTGCAGCCCTCCAGTTTGGGTCGTGAAAAAAGTGGTATCAGAGCAGTTTTGTCTTAGGGAGTCTACAAGTAGTGTCTAGTAGAGTCTTGTTTATGGATGTATTGTACACCACACTTATAAGCAGGAGGCTACATGGCATTTAGGACTGTCACTCTTTCTTATTACTCTAGATCGTGTGGTAAAGCTCAGTTGTAAGAAATCAAACTCCTAAATTCTATTATTCATAATACAATGATGCTAACATATAGAAAGGCAATTGGTAAGAGATTAAATGTGGTTGTGGAAGAGTTGAGTCAAAGGAACTTAATTTTGCATCATGCTTACGATGAGTAAATGTGAGGCCTTCAGCAGATCATGTGTGTACTAAGAGGTTTAAGTTTCTTAATAAGGAGCTCTAAGGCAAGAATATCTATCTACCAATATGGTAAAAAGAAATAAGAGAATCAGAAAGTAGATACAAGTTTCGGCAAGTAAAAGAAGCAAGATGAAGAAAGGTACGAGGTACCTAGTTAATAAAAATTATCAGTATTTATAATTCAGGCAGAGAAATATAAGTATTTTGAGTTACTTTCAACAGTAACAGAGATATTTGCAATTGACCATACTCATCTCAATTATGCCCTATGGGAGCTAACAAATATAATTTAAGAGAAGGATAGGATATTAGGATCTAGCTGGGGTTAGAGTAACCCAAAATTATGGATGGATTGTTATTATTATCTAACATTTTTGAAGGGTAGTGAAGGACATGGTAATAGTTCTCATTGGGAGATATCCAGATGGTCCACTCTAGAATAATACAGTCGGATATGAATACTAGAATGTTCAAAAAGTTCAGAAAGATAGGCACTGGGATCCTAGAAGGGAGGAATATTTACGTTAGGATGACTCCTACCCCTAGTAAAGAGAGAATGTTAGTCAACCCAAGGGCCAATGAGATGGTTCAAGGGGATCTAAAAGCGAAATGCTGTTTTGTTGAAGTTTTTAGAATAAGGTAATAGACAGAGATTAGAAGGAGAATAAGAAGAGAGTAAATGAAGCATTATGAGCAAGATGTGATAAATGAGTGATAACGGTAAATCAAAATATGACAAGATGATAGAGTCTATAGTCAAGTGAAGGAAAAGACAAGAGGAGACATACCTTGAGACAATAAAAGTATAAGCCCTAAAATCATATCCTCATTTAGAGAAATCAGTTGCTGAGTCCAATGTGATTACCAGAAGGAAAATTTAGACCCCCGAGTAATAGAAATTAGTATGGGATAGTAAACAAGAAAAAAAAAATCGAACATGAATTAGGGATCGAAGGAATTGGTAATAATTGGCATCATTTCAGAGATCGTGTTTCGACAATAATAGAATGAACAACAGAAGAATAACCTTTAAAGGTCATTCACGAAGACGCTTCCCTAAAGCAAGCACTATGAGCAGAGTTAAGCTTAAGGGACTAAATGTGCCAGTTCCACCAGGTGTCACCCTTGTGCGTAAGAAATTCAATTATCCTGGTGTAGAAGGATTACCGCAAGGCGAGTAATATATCAGTGAAGATGTAAAGAAAATGCCAAAGATGAAGAGGTAACTATCAAATGGTAAAGGAAGAATGCGGTAAAAAGGTGAAAGGAATGAGGTTGCATTTATTCAGATCCTACAGATATAATATGACTCCAGAACATTATGCAAGCATGACCGGGGAGAATCAACAAGGGTTTTGCACTCGATGATATTGATAAATAAGTGGGAATGAACACTTGATACATAAGTATACCGTACGAGATGTAAGTTAAGACAAAGGACATAACCCAAGAGACGTTACATAAAATACAGATATGAGAGTGGACCAACGGGTAGTCTGTAGTTGATTCAGAAAGAGCCTAGTTATGGCTAAATAGGAGGATAAAGACAAATCAGTAGATCATGAAAGATAAATGTAGTGAAACCCCACATAGGAAATTCAGTCTCTCAGATAAGACATCATATTTCTTGAGAAATATTCATATAGGAGTTGGGGTAGTAGAAGGTACAATATAAGTGTTACGGAAGTAAAATAGAGTGGCACTAGGGAGACAACTGAAATTTCAATTCAGAAGCAACCCTACGAGCACAAGGGCGCGAAGGTAAGTAAATAAGGATAATGATAGGCGAGTAAGAACATCAGTAATACCGTGGTGTATACAACATAATAAGCTCGCAGCTTTACAAGAGTCAGAGGGTCTTCCCTAAACACTGCAACGAAAGACTAGCTGAGGAAATAAGGAAGAAGGCTTCAACACAAGCATAGTGACCTAAATAAGAAATGGTCTTGTAACAGCAGTGTCTATAATATTGTATGCACTCTATAAGAAAGTGACACCTATTGTGGTTAGTGAACGAGAAGAAGAAAAAAATCAAGAGTTGATAATTGAGATCATATGAGTTACAGGGAACTCCGGTATTCATGGGCACTAAGATAAGCCAAGTATCCATGCAACAAGTGGCAGAACGAACAGGAAAAGTAATTGCTTACATTTAAAGACAACTGAGAAGGCATGAAAGGAAATCTATGGTGCTGCATGTTAAAAGGAGGGTTGCGAGTAGTATATCTCCTATAGGGTGGATTTATGTTGGAGAATATGGGTTACATGGGCCAGACCTGGTTCAGCAGGCCGTAATAAAGTAAATCTTATCCAGAAGCGATTGTTGACAGCTCAGAGTCATCAGAAGTCATATTCTGACGTGCGACGACGAGACTTAGAGTTCGATGTTAATGACTGGGTATTCTTAAAGGTGTAACCTATGAAGGGAGTGATGAGGTTTGGCAAGAAAGTCAAGCTTAGCCAACGGTATATTGGGCCTTAAAGGATCATTCAAAAAGTGGGCAGAGTAGCTTATGAGTTAGAATTACCCTCGGAATTGGAGTCTGTCCATCCGGTTTTTCACGTATCTATTTTACGGAATTTCATTGGAGATCCTACCTGAATGGTGCTCACGGATGATGTACAGATTATAGAGGACTTATCATACGAGGAAATTTCGATTGCCATCCTAGATCGACAAATTCGCAAGCTACAGAGTAAGGAGGTAACCTCCGTGAAGGTTTTATGGAGAAACAAGAATGTGGAAGAGATGACGTGGGAAGCGGAGGAAGAAATGAAGTCTAAATATCCCCACCTATTTCAAATTTGAGATATGGCTCGAGGTGGAATACCTCAGCACAGCCCTATTCAGGCCAGTAGGTCCTCAGGTAAGCTCTTATATTTTACTTTCTGAATTTACAATAGACAACTGTGTGAGGCCAAGTGTGGCATGTATAGTATGTTTTCTGGCTACGTGCAGGGTGGTTTTAGTCTAGTATACGAAGAAGACTCTGGCAAAATTTTTCCAAAGTATCTAAGAGTAAAAATTCGAGAATGAATGTTTCTAAGGGGGGAAGGATGTTACATGCCACGTTTTTCGTACGTTAAAGTTTCATCTTCAGTAAATTGACGTAGACTCGGGGATGAGATTTTCTTGAGATTATAAGCATTATAATATTTCAAACACATGATGAGTAAATTCGTGAAGTAGAGAAGGTAAGCAAATAGAAGAAAATGAGTTTCGTTGAAGGTTGTCGATTTGGGATAAAATACGGGCCGAGCGATAATACCCGATATTTATGGATTGGTACCATATGACCATGATAGTATGATGTATAAAGTATATTAAAAATAAGTAGAATTTTAAGTAATTTGAGACAATTATTAATTATGTGGGTAATTGGTTAATTACCAGGTAACGAAATATTACCTAATTAATTAATTGGTTATGGGATAAGATTAAAATTCCCCCCCTACCCCCCACCCCCCACCCACGTGGAAGCAAGCCACTTCCTAAAGATATGACTCTTAGTCATTTTGATTAGGTGGCACAATAATGTGTTAGTTACCAAAACACTTCATTTCTAAGATTTTCAATACCAACAATACTACAAGCAAAATAATGTGTTAGTTACCAAAACACTTCCATTCTAAGATTTTCAATACAAACCATACTACAATCAGACATGAGGTTTTGGAGATTACCAAGGTGATTTGTTACAGATTGTTACAAATTCGTAGAAATTCCTAAAAACACTACAACGTGATTTCTTCAACCAATGAGATTTCTTAGCATAATAACAATGTGAGATTTTGTGATTCTAAGGGAGTACGGTGCAACCTTTTTCAAGAATATCATACAAATTTTTCCATACTCCTGGTATGTTAAGGCTAAGCCCTTCCATCATTTTGGAATGATCTCGTAATTACACGAGTTTGATAACGAGGCATAAAGAGAAATTCATATTCCGGAATTTACTTATATTTTCCTAGTCTTGTAACTTGCAATATTCTCCTTATCGGGACTTCATATTCAATTGAGTATTTCCTTTTTCCAGTCAAGAGAACAGAGAGTCTATATATATAGTATTACAGTATTTTCATTACCATCGAGCTATAATTGATGGGCAAGCCCCTATTGGGCAACCTCTGATCAGATGGTAAGTTATATATCGAGCCTACTGTGGCCAAGATCCTATGAGCAAGCCCAACATAGCCGAGATATAGAGCCTATTATGGTCGATCGCCTATGAGAGAGCCTACTACGACAGAGCAGTAATATATATACCGAGCCCTATAAGGACGGACATCTATTTTACTTACTATATTGAGAGAGTTGAGTCAGTATCAGCAGGTGAGCATATCTTCAGATTATCTTTGACTCCCAGTTGCTTTCAGTTGTTATTCTATCAGTTCAGTTTTCAGTATATTGCCTTATATACTCGGTACATTATTTCGTACTGACATCCCTTTCTAGGGACGCTGAATTTCATACGTGCAGGTTCAGACAGACAGACGGGTAGGCCTTCTCAGTAGGCGTTTCCTGAGTTCAGCTTTATCAGTAAGCTCCACGCCCTTCGGAGTTGCCGGGTCTAGAAGATTTGTGCATATATGTATATAGGCTATGGGTAGGTTGGGGCCCTGTTCTGATCACAGTACATCCATCGGTAGAGGCCTGTAGAAATATAATTCAGTTAGTGCAATATGTTGGACTTGTAGGCCCTGTACGTATATTTTGTTGGCTTGTCAGCTTTAGTAGTTATGACGGCCTTGCCGGCCCAGATTTATGTTGACATTTAGTCAGTGTTAGTCTCTATTCAGTTGTATATTTTTCTTCGCACACTATCTTGTAATGTGGCCCATGGCCAAAGTATGACATTACATGTTCATAGTCTCTTAGTCGCAAGTGGTACGTAGGGATAGGTGAGGCACCGGGTGCCGGTCTCGCCACCAGGCTCGGGGCATGACATGGACCCTCGATCATTTCTCTTTTTGTTCCTCGTGAGGTGACGCCTAGACATGTTTCCCCTTTCGTCCTCGACTATTATTTTTGACTGGTATCTATTGTGGATGTCAGCCCAAGTCACTGCTGGGTACTCTACCAAATTTTGTTAAGTTGTTGTGAAGCCAAGGAGCTTCAGGGGTTAAGTCCTTGGTTGAATGCCTGAACGACCCAATCATCAGCGATCGGAGGTAGATCCATCCGTTCTATCTGGAACCTTGATACGAACTCCCTGAGCATCTCGCTATCTCTTTGTTTAACCTTGAAAAGGTCTTATTTTCTAGTTTCGACCCCGGCATGGGCCTTCACAAAAGTATCTGCAAGCATAGAAAACGAATCAATAAAATATGGGAGTAAGTTGTGATACCACATTATTGCTCCTTTTGATAGAGTCTCCCCGAACTTCTTCAGCAACACTGACTCGATTTCGTCATCTTCCAAGTCGTTCCCCTTGATGGAACATGTGTAGGAGGTTACATGTTTGTTTTGATTTGTGATCTCGTTGTAATTTGGAATATCGGGCATACGAAACCTCTTTGGGATCGATATTGGTGCCGCACACGGGGGAAAGGCATTTGGATAAACTTCTAGGAATCCGGTCCTTTCAAAATCGGGGGTGCTCCTGGGATTTGGTCGCTAAAGTCTCCTCTGAACACTGGACTGAAACCAACTTGCACACAACAAAAAAACACACTATACATGCCACACATGATCAATATCTGTAAATGGAAACACTTGGCCTCACATGTCCATTTATCACGAATAGAGCAAGAGATAAATACAAGTCATTTGAATATTCACCAGTTATGTTGGCAGGTCTGCAAATAATATCTAACTACGGTAAAAGGTTGGCAGTTTATACCATAATGTAATCATCTTCCTTGTGATTGCTCTTTTCCTTATACTAGAGCCTTCATCTAGGGACATTACCAACTTTTGGATATTTCTTCTACCCGATATTCACGCTCCTCTAATTCAATCCTATTCAGTACGTTCTAATCCCATTCAATATCTATAAATCTAGATCCCTTTTGGCCCTCTAACTTAGGATCCTTATTGCCTTAATTATTGAACTTTCTATCTCACACCTCCTTACGAAAGGTTATCATCCCTATTATTAAACCTATAATGGTCATTATTAGTAATATTACTACATTTATGTAACCTAGTACTTGCTATGACTTATATCCCACTTCGGGAGTTCAAAGATGTCTAAGCTACGCTCTTGTTCATTACCCGATCTAGTCTTTCTGCCTTTTAATGTTATTCTGCTACAATTTTCCTTAGGTATGACGTGCTAGCTCTATTGAGAATTGTTGGCCTAAGAAATTGTATGGTATTGAAGATTGACAAAGGAATTCAAAGATGAACCAGGTCCATCACTGGAGACATAGACACATGAAGAGTTAAGGCACGTGAGGTGCACATGCACGAGATAAACGAAATCTGGGAAATAAAGAGATATATCCTGATCGAAAAGATAACAAAATGATAAGTTGAAGGACTCCTTATTCAGTAAGAGCAGAATCAAAGATAAGGAAGGATTCGAGGAGTTGAGATTAACTAGAACTCTTCCACCAAGGAAGAGTAGCATTAGAACTCTAGTAAATCTCTCATGTACTAATCCTATATATTGCAGATTGTTCTTATTGTACATACATGCACAAAAGAAGAAGTTAAGCAAGAATTGAGAGCAAAATTACCAAGGAAAATTTTGCAAGCAGTTCGTGTGAGATTTAAGTGTGCGACTCTGAAGCTACTTGGACCAGCTAGAAGAGTCAGTTCCAACTGTTGTCTTTTAGTCTAGTTTACTTGTAGTAGGTAATTTCAACTTGTACCTTTCAGCTTTATCTAGAAGCGTCTGTAATAGGTATTGTGTGTTTAAAGTTATAGCTAACTNCCCCCCCCCCCCCCCCCATTGTGTGGTATTGACGTTTAGAACATCAATTGGTATCAGAGCGAGTTATCCTTGATGGTGGAAGAACAGGATGAGAGACTATATAATTGGAGAAGACTACGAACTATGAGATATTGTTACTGATGGTCCTTTGGCCACCATGAATACAAATGCTGAAGGAGTAGATGTGCCAAAGACAAGAGCTTACTGCACTGCTGAGGATTTGAGAAAGTGGGAGAAAAATGCTAAGGCCAAGAAGTGGCTCGTGTGTGGACTAGGTCCAGATTAGTACAGCAGAATTCAAAGTTGTACCACTGCCAAGGAAATTTGGGACACTTTGCAAGTGGCTCATGAAGGAACTGCTCAAGTGAAGAGATCCATAGGTACTCTACTATATTCTCAATATGAGAATTTCTCTTTGAAGGAAGAAGAGACCATTCAAGAGATGTACACTAGGTTCACTACATTGACTAATGAACTGAAATATCTTGGAAGGACTCTTCTTGAGGAAGACAGGGCTGAGAATATTTTGACAAGGGTTCTGCCAGTCTCTTGGAAAATCAAGATCACTGCAATTCAAGAATCCAAGAACATTGCAACTCTCAAACTGGATGAGCTAATTGAAATCTTACTACCTATGAACTTAGAAGGCAGACAATGAAGATGGATGCTCCCAAGAAGGAAAGGAGTCTGGCACTGAGAATCACTGAAGGAGCAGATCTGGAAGAAGATTAAATGGCTATGATCACCAAGGATTTCAAGAAATATCTTATGAGAGGAAAGGGCTCCTCAAGAGGTGGAAACTACAGCAAGGCAAGGGTACCGGAAAAAAATGACTAATGAGGGCTGCTACAAATGTGGGAAGACTGATCATCACATAAAGAACTGCCCTCAGTGGGAAGTTGAATGGAAAAAGTAAAGGTATGAACGAAGGAACCGGAAAAAGGAACATGTTCATCCCAAGAAAAACAAAGTATCAGCAAAGGCTATGGTCGTTGCTTGGGGAGAAAGTTCATATGAGGAGTCAGATGATGAAGATGAAGATGAACAAGAACTTATGGAAATTGGTGACCAGATGAGGAATCTCATGAGGAATCTGAGGTAAGTATATTTCATCTCAAAGACAAGATTAAGTTCTTGTCCAAAGAAAAACTCTCTGAATTACTATTATACTTTATTGATGAATCTAAAGTAATTAATAAGGAAAAGGAACAACTGTCTAAGGAGTGTGTAATTTTAAAAGCAAAGTGTAAAAACCTGGAACTCAGAGTAAGTAAGACTGTGAGTGAAAACACTGCTCTGAAGAACCAGGTTCATCCACTTGAGACAAATGTCCTAGAGTTAAAATCTGAAAATCTAAAACTGAAACTAGGAACCAGTAAGAAGATAGTTGACAACTCTCAACTCACCTTAGAAGAAAACGTAGGTAAACTAAAAGATGATTTGTATAGGAAGGATGAACAGATAAGAGTGTTGAAGGAGGAACTTGGTAAGGTCAAGCATGAACTAGACAGAACTTGTAAATGGAACAGATCTTCCGATGCTTTGACATGGCTACAGGAACATCATAGTAGCAATAGGAGAGGACTTGGATTTGGGAGTCACATGCCTAAATGGGATCCTAAAAGCAAGTACCTCACCCTTCCTGAGAACAAAATATGTACCCACTGTGGTAAGATTGGTCACTACAATAGTGAATGCAATGCAAAAGAGCAGGCCATTCAAAAGAATAAAAGTTTTGTTCGAGGCAAGAACTGGTTACCAAATTGGGCTAAAATTAATTTAATTCACCCTTTTGCTTATAGAAAGGGACCCAAACTAGTTTGGGTTCCCAAGACTAACCCATGATTTTCTTTTGTAGGTTCAAGTGAAATGAAGTAGCCAAATATGGTACATGGATAGTGGCTGCTCAAAACATATGACTGGTAACAAGGACCAGTTCCTTTCACTTGAGGACCTCAAAAGAGGAAATGTCTCCTTTGGAAATGGAAAGAAAGGTGAAATCATTGGGGTTGGTAAGGTAGGTAAGGATGACACACGTTCCATTGAGAATGTCTACCTGATAGATGGCTTGAAATATAGCCTAATCAGCATGTCACAACTGTGTGACAGAGGTAACTTGGTAGCATTCACCTCTACAAAATGCTTTGTAATAAATCTTATCACTGAGAAGATTATTTTGTAGGGAAAAATAGTGAACAATATATACATCATAGATCTGTCCACACTTTCAGAAAATGAATTAGCATGATTAAGTGTGCTGGACAGTGATCCCCTCCTTTGGCATAAGAGACTTGGACATGCAAGTCTAAGTCAACTCAACAAACTAGTCTCCAAGGACTTAGTGATAGGTCTGCCTAACATTATGTTCAAGGAAGACAAAGTTTGTGAGGCTTGTGCAAGGGGGAAGCAGGTAAGATCCTCTTTCAAAAGCAAGAAAGTAGTAATTACCACCGGAACGATGGAACATGTCCATATGGATCTTTGTGGTCCTATGAGAATCTTAAGCATATGTGGTAAGAGATACGTGATTGTGCTTGTTGATGACTATTCTAGATTTACCTGGACATTGTTTCTAACATCTAAATATGAGGCATTCGACATGTTTACTTCTTTTGTTAGAAAAATTCAAAAATAATTAGGAAATCAACTTGCATCAATTAGGTCTGATCATGGCACTAAATTTGCTGATTTTGTGATGAGCATGGCATAGATCACAACTTTTCTGCCCCTAAAACTCCACAACAAAATGGAGTGTTTGAAAGAAAGGATAGAACACTTGAAGATATGGCTAGAATTATGCTTCTTTCTAGTAAACTACCTCATAGCTTCTGGGCAGAAGCTATTAATACTACATGCTATATCATAAATAGGTGCATGACTAGATCACTTGTAGAGAAGACTCCCTATGAGTTACTTAAAGGGAGAAAGCCCAATATATCCCACCTTAGGGCTTTTGGTTGCAAGTGCTTTATGCATAACAATGGTAAAGACTCCCTAGGTAAGTTTGATCCCAGAAGTGATGAGGGAGTATTCTTGGGATATTCTTCACATAGTAAGGCTTATAAAGTTTATAACAAAAGAACTATGTGTGTTGAATAAAGTATGCATGTAGTGTTTGATGAAACTAACATTCTTTCTGAGAGACAGGAACAAGAGGATGAAGAAATTGGGTTGGCAGAAACTCAGTCCAAATTGGAGAAACATTGGGGAAAGGAATAGGTGATGGAACAGGTTCAACCATCCCAGGCAACATGACAGGGGGAATAGAACAAAATAATTCCCAAAATTCATTGGAACCTGTGCCTGAGCCTGTTCCACAGCAACAAGGCATTGAAGGAACTTCAAGGAGTAACCAGTTGGTTGTGAAACTTTATAGATATCAAAGTTCTCACCCTATTGAGAACATTATCACTGATCTAATCTCTGGAAAAAAAACAGATCTTCTTTGAAAAATCTTTGTGCTTTTGATGTCTTTCTATATCTTATTGAACCTAAAAATGTTACTGAGGCTTTGCTAGATGCAGACTGGGTAAATGCAATGCAAGATGAACTCAACCAATTTGAAAAAAGCCAAGTTTGGCATCCCAAGACCCTTGGATAGATCAGTAATTGGCATAAAATGGGTCTTCAGAAACAAACTTGATGAAGATGGAATAGTTACAAGAAACAAGTCAAGATTGGTGGTTCAAGGATATAGTCAGGAGAAAAGCATAGGCTATAATGAAACCTTTCCTCCAGTGGCAAGACTGGAAGAAATAAGACTCCTCATAGCCTTCACTGCTCACATGGATTCACCCTTCACCAGATGGATGTCAAGAGTGCCTTCCTAAACGGCTATCTAAAAGAATAAGTGTTTGTCAAGTAACCTCCAGGGTTTGAGAACAAGGAGAATCCAGATCATGTGTTGCATGGACTCAAGCAAGCTCCCAGAGCTTGGTATGAAAGATTCTCAAAATTCCTGCTTGAGCATGACTACAAGAGAGGTAAAATTGATAATACTTTATTCTTGAAAGAAAAAGGTAAAGATCTCATGGTAGTTCAGATATATGTAGATGACATAATCTTTGGAGCAACTACTGATAAGCTAAGTAAAGAATTTGCTAAATTACTGGGGAGTGAATTTGAAATGAGTATGATGGGTGAGCTAACTTTCTTTTTAGGCTTACAAATTAAACAAAATTCAAATGGAACTATGATCCATCAGCAAAAGTATGTTAAAGAATTGCTTAAGAGGTTTAAAATGGAAGATTCTAAAGAAATTGATACTCCTATAGCAACAGCCACAAAATTGGATGTAGATGAACCCGGTTCATCTGTTGATCAAAAGTTGTATAGGGGAATGATTGGTTCATTGTTGTATCTTACTGCCAGCAGACCTGACATTGTTTCCAGTATAGGACTTTGTGCAAGATTTCAGTCTAATCTAAAGGAATCCTACTTAACTACTGTGAAGAGAATCTTGAGATACCTAAAAGGCACCACTGATCTCTGTCTTTGGTATCCAAAAGGTAGCAACTTCAATCTTGTGGGATATGTTGATGCTGACAATGCAGGTTTTCTAGTGGATAGAAAGAGCACCTCAGGTATGGCACATTTTTTGGGCTCATGTCTTGTGTCTTGGACCACTAAAAAGCAGAATTATGTGGCTCTATCTACTGTTGAGGCTGAGTATGTGGTTGCAGCCTCATGTTGTGCTCAACTACTATGGATTAAACAACAATTGATAGATTTTGGAATAGATGTTGGATGCATCTCTATATTTTGTGATAACACTAATGCTATAAGTATGATAAAGAACCTCGTTCATCATAAAAGGACAAAGCACATAGATGTTAGACATCATTTTTTAAGGGATAATTATGAGAAGGGATTGATCTCTATTGAATTTTGTGCTACTGATAAACAGATTGCGGACATATTTACAAAAGCACTAAGTAGAGAGAATTTTGAAAGGAACATGATAGAATTAAGGATGATTAAGATCATCTAATTGAACCAGTTCAGAATGTACATGAAAAAAAAATTGGCTAGAAATTCTGAAATTTGTGTAAATAATCAGATTAATTGTTACTCAGTCTCATGCTGTAAATAGCATACTCTTTTGCCATGTTTTGAGAGGACTCATTGATTACTAATGTTGTTTTCTCTATTGTTGAAAATTGAGGCTTGATCAAGAGGACTCTGACATGATGAACCTGGTTCACCAGTGTTGGTTCATCTGAAAGGCGAGGTATGTGTTCTCCACTACACACACTTTGAAATATTAATAGTTAATCATGAGCAGAATTCTACCTAATCAAGATCTTTTCAAAATCTATCCTTATCCCACTTATGAACCAGTTCCGTCTACCCTAAGAGTCCAATAAAATTGAACCGCCTAGAACCTAGGGAAGCAGTAACTGTCACCTCTAACTGATCAGTTGCAGAGGTGATAAGACCTCCGTTTGACTCAAAAAGTTTGTCATTATATATTAATTGATTCTCTCTTTTAAAACACACATCATCACCTCTGAAATCATTCACCAACTCTACAACTGGTGAAAGCCTTTCATCTTCCTTGCCCTCATTCTCAATCCAAAATCTTCTTCTTCCATCTTTAATAAAAAATGTCTAACCCTTCGAATAACCCTGGTACGCCACCACTTGTTAATCTATCTTCAACTTCTTCAACACCTCCACCACCAAGTCCTACTCGTCTCAATCTAGTCCCACTATTCCTCAACCTAGCCCTAGTCCAGAACCTAGAAAAAGAAGGGTTAAAATGCTTGCCAGAAA
Source organism: Nicotiana knightiana (assembly GCA_005239525.1). Lineage (NCBI taxonomy): Eukaryota > Viridiplantae > Streptophyta > Magnoliopsida > Solanales > Solanaceae > Nicotiana > Nicotiana knightiana. Next base: position 22,130 of record ML436815.1, on the reverse strand, counting down.
AATAGTGGCTACGGGTTCTCTCGCCAGAAAATGGAATGCCAAACTACAAGCCAGTCAGGCTCAAGAATAAGATAATTCAAGTGATTCATTTAAATCAACTACTGAGGAAGCAGCAGGATCATCTGATTCTGAACAGGTATCATTTGTACCAAAGATCACTTCTGAGAATGTGTCTGAAATAGCGGAGAACTTAGAAAACAAGTTTATTTTTGTTGGGTCTGTGATAGATGTGGAGTTTCCAGAAATAAGACGAAGATGTGGTAAAAATAAATTTGAGAAAGAAAAAGAGAGAGAGGGAGGTCGAAGTGAAGCGAGGGGAACAGGGGAAGAAACTACTAGTTTGTCTATCTGTGGTACTGAAACAGTATTAATAGAAGAGGGAGCCAAGAAGTCAGGGGGAAGTGAATCAAGAGAAGAGGCTGAAGGGTTAGTAAATCTAGGGAAGTTTATAGATGAACCTGGTTCATCTACTGAGGAAACCTTAGCAGATCTTCTGAAGAAATTAGGTGATATTTATAAACCAAAGAAGAAAAGAACACCCAAGGTTCAAAATTCTGGAACAACTGGAGCAAGTAAGAAGAGGAAGGCCACTCCCTCTGCTGATTCTAAATTCCTCTTCCAAGATGAAGAACCACAAGAAGCACACTAAGAAAGAGTGAGATGGAGTTACAGAAAACCTTGGAAGAGAGTAAAAGAAAGGGTTGCAAAGGGAAAGGAGAAAGTTGTTGAGCCTGTAGAGGTTGTTGAGATTGATGAGATGGACCTGGTCCATCAAGATGAACAAATGGAAAGGGTTGAGATTCAGAATCCAAGACCAAAGAAAGCCAAGACTTCCTTCAAGAAGTTTGCACCTGTGTCTGTTGAACCCTCAATTGTAGCCAAGAGAACCAGGTCTACAGTAAAACCTAAGAAAGTGCAAACTGCTGAAGATGATGTCTGGAGTGATGAGGATGGAACTAATTTAGATGGAGAGAAAGATAACTTGACAAAATTTGGGAAGCTCGCCATTCTAAGGGGGGGTTATTGAAAGATTTGGAAGAAGCAAGCATGGTCTCATTGTTGGATAAGCTGGAGGTGCAGGGCTGGAAGGACATGATCCTTCAATTGGATGGACGTTTGGCCAGAAATGAGATAGTTGAATTCATGGCCAATGTTGTTGTCAAGGATGGGAGAGTCACTAGCCAAGTGAAAGAGATAGAAATATCTTTTGATGCCAAAGAATTAGGAGAGATCCTTGGCATTCCATCTGAAGGCTATGTTGACTACACTAGGCAAAAATTGCCAAGCTTAGATGATCTTCCAATTGCTCTGCAAATCACAAGAAAATTCTGCGATAATGGAGAGGAGGTTGAACCTAAGGCAGTTTACAAGAGTGAGATGAAGCCCCCACACAAAGTGGTATTTGAGTTTATCAACAAGTGTGTACTGCCAGGACAAGAGAGAAGACAGATTGCAAACTACATGGATTTAGTCATGATGGAGTGCTTGGACAGTGGGAGGCAGATAAATTGGCCCTACTTCATCATTCAGCTGCTGGACAGAGTGATCAATGGCTCCAAAGCCCATGCCATTCCATATGGATTCATTCTTACCTATGTCCTTGGCCACTACAAGGTACCTTTGAAGAAAGCAGAGATGCCTTCAACCAAGGATCACTTTGGCATTAATACTCCTCTGGCTTGTGCATGCTCTCAATATCACTATAAATGAACCTGGTTCATCCAGGAAGACACCTGTGAACAGCAAAGTCAGAGCATTTGTGCATGAAAGTGGGGTGAAGGATGCAAAAATACTTCGGCTGAATAACCATCTAGCAGAGGTTGAATCTGAGAGGGATGCTCTCAGAACTGAGCTTGCTAAAGAGAAGGAGAAGAATGAGGGAATCCTTAGGGATATGCTATCTCTTCTCCAAGCAAAAAAACCCAGCCTCCAGCCCTTCCCATCCTTATTAGTCCAGCCTATCTTAGTACTTCAGTGACCTAGATTAGGGATTTTTTTTGTTTTTGTATCTCATGGTTTTAACTGTTTCTATTTTGGTCTGTGGATTTTGGTTGAACAATGCCTTCTATCAATGAGTTTTGCTATTTTTTCTCTAACTCTTGTCTCCTTTTCTTTGATAGTTTGAATTGTTAGATCACTATTGATGATTAATCGATGATTGCACTTGCATTTGCCCCAGTGACCATGAGTAATTCTTAAATATCTGGGACTTTCTAAAATTTGCAACTTTTCGATGATGCCAAAAGGGGGAGAATGGTTATGTGCTACTCTGAACATGTGATACTTATAACCTAATGAACTTGGTTCTTTTATGATAAATGCTTAATACTCTAAAATGTGTCAATGTTGGATTAAGTTGGTTACATGTCTAAGCATAGAGTTTGTCATCGTCAAAAATGGGGAATTTGTTGGCCCAAGAAATTGTATGGTTTTGAAGATTGAAAAAGGAACTCAAAGATGAACCAGGTCCATCACTGGAGACATAGACAGATGCAGAGTTAAGGCACGTGAGGTGCACATGCAGGAGATAAACGAAATCTGGGAAATAAGAGATATCTCCTGATCGAAAATATTGTAAAATGATAAGGAGAAGGACTTCTTATTTAGTAAGAACAAAATCAAAGATAAGGAAGGATTCGAGGAGTTGAGATTAACTAGAATTCTTCCACCAAGGAAGAGTATCATTAGAACTCTAGTAAATCTCTCGTCTACTAATCATATATATTGCAGATTGTTCTTATTGTACATGCATGCACAAAAGTAGAGGTTAAGCAAGAATTGAGAGCAAAATTAGCAAGGCAAAATTTGCAAGCAGTTCGTGTGAGATTTAAGTGTGCGACTCTGAAGCTACTTGGACCAGCTAGAAGAACTAGTTCCAACTGTTGTCTTTTAGTCTAGTTTACTTGTAGTAGGTGATTTAAACTTGTACCTTTCAGCTTTATCTAGAAGCGTCTATAATAGGTACTGTGTGTTTCAAGTTATAGCTAACTTGGAGTTTGTCGCAAATAGCTAGAGGCTAGTTTGCTACAAAGGGATTAGAGGTAATCCTAGGTTTACAAAAGAGTTTTTGTAAATGTTGTTTGGCTCACTGATTTAGTAAAGAGTTTGGGAAAATCCTATTGAGAAGTAGGTCATGGTTTTTCACCTTTTGAGCCATGTGTTTTTCACGTAAAAATCTCGGTGTTATTTATTTTCTGTATTTATTATTCCGCAAACAGTAGAGGTTGGTGCACATAGAAGAACCTGGTCCTTCTATAACTAGTGCACGCGAAAATCGAACACCACACAAATCACCCCCTCCCCCTTCTTGTGTGGTATTTACATTTAGAACATCAACAATCAAGCTACTACATCTTTTAACAATACTCTAAATATAGGTCCCTTTTAAGCCTGATGGTCTCCTTCTGCCTCTGCCTAGCTGAAATGATGGTACTGAGTCCCTAGGCTGCCCTGAACGACTGCTACCCTCATAACTCAATATCTGACAGTTCTGTGCCATATGACCCGGGGTGCCACATTTGAAACAAGTAGTCGTACCTCATAAGCACGGTCCCTCGTGTCTCCTTCTACACTGCTCACATCGAGGTGGTTTCATTTGTCCAACACTTTCTTGATCTTGCACTCCTTGTGCCCTTGATCCTTGACCTGTTCTCAACTGAGTACTTTGAGAATATTAGGTCTCCTGAGGCCTAGATAAATTGCCTCCTGCCTGTACTGCTGATTGACCTCGTCTCCTCTGAGACCTACTACTACTCCCTGCCCCTACATACTTGTCAATTGGTCTGTCTCTCTTACCTTGCTGTCTATCTCGAGCTTGTTCTAGTTGTGTTGGTGTTTATGCTCCTCTAGATTATGGGTGAAAGCCTAAATCCGAGATATATCCATATTGTCATTCAGCGAGGCTGTGGTACAAGCTTCAACTAACTCTAGTGCTAGCCCCTCCACAAACCGATGTATCCAGGCTGGCACCTAAGATATATGTACCACTGATCGTACTGTCTATCATCCATACCAACTAAATTAGGGTTTTGGCTAAGCTCTTCTTTTTATAACGTTAGTGTAAGGACCTTCTTGTTCGAATCTATACTAATTTCATGAAAGAATGTGCTATATTTTGCCAGTATAAATATAGGGAATCATGTCCATAAAGATTTGGATATATAAATGAGAAGAAATCATCTACTATTTTGTCTTCGTTGAGATTTCATGAACGTAAGACCTCACAATTTCCGACTCATCTCATTGACCATAGATGTACATAATTTATGTTAGTGTTATGTTGGTTGGTATTGGTCGATAAAAGAATACATGATTTTATCTCTATAGAAGGATAAGCAAGTCACATTAGGTTTATAGATACTGATAATAACTAGATGAATTTACAAGTATAGATAATAAAGAATAGCATGGATTATCACTTGGATAAAACCTAGATTGAAGCACAACATATACAAAATTCAAGTAGATCTACTGGTTAAGACGTATATCTTCAAAAAAATTATGTGAAAGAACTCTTAGATTTATATAGTCTGGATAAAGGAGAAAGGTTCCGGTTTGCTAATACTCTGGCATAAAACTTATCAATTCATGATGAATCCCAAAATATAAATATTGTAACCCTTAAATTTATAAAGAATTGTACAACTCGAGCCAAAATCTTTTCCACTAGCTAATTATACATTTTTTAAGAATTTACTCCTCTAAGAAATGCATGCAAAATGTGGAAGGCAAGTTGTTTCATCAATGGTCAGCACTCATCATTGGAACTTGGAAGCATGATACATTCAACGTTCGTGATTAGCGTCTTTAATCATGATAGAAGTTTTCTCCACACTTGTTAAGAATATATCCATCCAATTTTATTTTTTAGATTTTTTCTAATATGATGGAAATCTTAATAGGATAACAATTCCCAAGATGTCATTAATTTCAAACTAATATACTAGTTCATATTCTTATTCTTTGATTAATAGATTACCACCAGAACATCCTACTTTTGTGTTAAAAAAGAGTAGCTATTAAAAAGTTAAACTATACTTCTATATTAGTATCATTTTCTTTACGTTCTATTAAAGGGTGATTGGCCCAACAGGTTGGGCTTAATCATGGGCTAAATTATCACTATAATGGAATGGAAAACTTATACAAATGTCCCAAATAAGTCTTAACTTACCAACCTCTAGCCATTAGTCATAGACTTACAAAAATTAATCAAGTACATATAAAAATTAAAAAACCAAATAAATAAGGTTTTTTTTCTCAAAGAATCACATGCAAAAATTACCTTCCATATTTTGAAGCGGTATTAGCAATATTAAATGAAAGACAGAAAGGAAATTTCATGGATAAGGTAGCAAATAAGGTGATGAAACACTAAAAAAAATATACAATATTTCAAAAATCTAAGCAAAAAGGGAACTTTTTCAATGGGTATAGTTGAAATTTATTGAAAACATATAGATAAGTTAATATACAAAATTTGAGGAAGATTGGAGGTGATTTGGACGGGTTTTGTATCAAAATTCATAATTAAATCGAGTTCAAAAATTCTTCTGCGACACATGTATCAAACATGTATCACCCATGTATCTCACACACAGGTATATCTGGATATACATGTGATACAAATATGATACATGTTTGATACACAAATGATACATAGTATGATACACATATCATTTTTTTCATGTTCAGTTTTTACTTCGAATTTTCAATTCAAAACACATTAAAACTTCACCAAATCATCCCAAAACTGAGATTCAAGCTGCTTAAGATGTGCCCAATCTGTTCTAATAACACTCACTCAAAATAAAGCAAAAATTTAACTTTTTTTTTGCTACAAATAGCTAACTGCTAATATTAGTAATATTTTATAAATTAGCCATTTTTTATAATGAGCTACTTATAAATGGACATAGCTGGTAGTTTCCCTAATGGAATACTAACATTAACGATGAAAAAACTTGGAATAGACATTACTTACCATAACTAGTCATTAAGTCAATTATTTCAAAAATAGCCATAAAAATTTACCAATAATATATGCAACATTCAAAAAATCTAAGCAACTTTTTTTGATGTATACGCTTAGAACTCGTTAAACACACATAAATGAGACAATACACAATATGAGGAAGATTGAAGGTGATTTTGACTAACTTGGAGTCAAAATTCGTAGTTAAAATCAAGTTTGAATATTTCTCTATGTCACATGTATCTAACAAATATCTCATGCACAAGTATACACGAATATACAGATGATATATATATAGGATATGCATTTGACACATATGAGATACACAGTACACATCTCATCTTCTTTCAGGATTGTTTCTTACTTTTCAATCGACTCAAATTTCAATCCAAACCACCTCAAATCTCCATTGAATTATCCCAAAATTGAGATTCAAACTCTTTAAAATATACCCAGTCTATTCTAATAATACCTACTCAGCTCAAGCTTAGGCGAGCTCCAATGGCGGTCCATAGCGATTTTGAACCAAACTGCATCAATTCAACTTCAAATGAGCTCAAAGTGAGGATTAAGAGCCCGTTTGGACATAAGAAATTTTTTTAGCATTTAGTCTAAAATTTCTAATTTTCATTTGAAGATACATTTTGAAAATTTTGAAAAACTTCAAAGTTGTTTTTCAAAATTTTCACTCATATCACTCGCAAAACTTCAAAAACAACCCAAAATTATATTCATGTCCAACACAACTCTAAATTTCAAATATTATTTTTACTTGAAAAAAATTTTCACCATATTTTGAAATTTTACAATTCTTATGTCCAAACGCCCACTAAGCTTCACCAAGAATTTATACTAAGTAAGAATTGACAACGCACAAATTACATCTCAATTTCATTTAAGACCGATTGAAATAATTGTGCAGTTTTCAGATTTGTCTCATATTGTTGTGTGTGATAAACACTTAATGATCCATCATGTACCTTTTTATATATTAGTTTCTAAGTCATGCATTTCATCACTTGAATTTTATAATTGAATTTATTAGTCTGATATACTGGGAAGTAAGAACTAAGAAGAACGGTCACTTCCCAACATATAAATAGCCAACTCGGCTAATATTGGAGCACTTATTAGTAGTTGGGTAATGTTAATAGTATTTTATGAATTGACAAATTCTGTTACTATTTTTGCTCTAAAAAGCCAAATTGGATAGTTTTCTCTAGTTTTTCTTCTACTTTTTAGGCTTCGTAGAGTTCATGGTAGAGAAATAAAAAATTGATCATTGTTATAAATAAAGTGAATGTTTATGGATCTTCATTTAATCAATCCATACATTCTATACAATGTACTACTTGAATATATGCACTTATTAATTCTTAGGATGTATCTAGTGAGTTTTGGGTGTTCTTGTATAGTATAAATAGGATATTCCTTGCCCATGGAAGAACACATAAGAAACATACTTGAAATAAGAAGAATAGTTCCCTCATCTCTACATCTCTTATCTATTATTGTCTCTTCTCTTTTTAGTGCTTTAGTTTATAATTATAATATTTATTTTATAACACGTTATCAACACGAAGTTCTAACTAACTGAGGTTATCTGATTCATTCGAATTTTATCTTCTTCAAAAAAGAGGTAGTTAATTTCTTTTCCGATCCAGGTATACATTCTTATGTTTATAACGTTCCTATTAGGATCTTCTTTAACCTGCAATTTTGTTACCATATGCATAACTTGTGTTGAATATGATTATAATAATTGCCTTGGTATGGAAACAATAAGCTTCAGTTAAATTTTTATTTTATTATATAATATACGAGAAAGTTTAAACCTATACATAAATAGATAAGTATTAAATTGAATTATAATGATTAGACTAATTAATTTCACATCCAAATATTACGACAGGGATAATAGAAGTAACGAAATGGAAGTTCATAAACATTTGCACTAAGAAACTCTTCAATTCAATGAAATAATTGTTATAAGCTTTGACTTTTAATTTGTAGGATTTGAAATATGTTAATTGTCTTTACTCCTGTAATTACAATCATATTTAGCAATAATCTTTCGCAGGTCCTAATATTCTTTATATTCATAAATAAAATTTACATTACGTCCGTTACAAAATAATTTTATCTTGGTACATTATGAAGTAACACCTACTCCATTAATTAGGTCGTAATAAATTAATACTTGCCGGAGATTTTTGTGTTGATGTGCTAATACCTATTGATATTAGATTGTTAACCAAAAGTAGATGTGATACTTATATTGTGGATGTCAATTAACTTAAATTTGCACCTAATCTATGACCAAAAAAATTTCCAATATGCTTCTTAAGAAAAAAAAAAGGGAAACGAGAGGTAATCAGTACATGAAGTTATTATATGTGCAGGTACGTCTATTTCACTAATATTGATTTAACTATAGTAGTGTTACTGCCTTTATGACGTAATATAGTAATAGAATATTATCATAGCCTTGGTAATATGAAAGTTAAGGTAATTCACATCCCTTTTGCAGCATCTATTTCAATTCATTTATTTCATTTATAAGTTAATATGCATTCTAAAGAGCTAAGTGATTAGAATTTGGATTATATGCTTGTGCTTACAAGATTTTTACATTACTTAATCATTTTTATAATTATTTCTCGTTTGAAATTATGTGCTGAAATAATCACTTATAACATATTAGAAGAAAAAAAAATTATTCTACATGCCTCGAATTTGCNCTTTTTATATATTAGTTTCTAAGTCATGCATTTCATCACTTGAATTTTATAATTGAATTTATTAGTCTGATATACTGGGAAGTAAGAACTAAGAAGAACGGTCACTTCCCAACATATAAATAGCCAACTCGGCTAATATTGGAGCACTTATTAGTAGTTGGGTAATGTTAATAGTATTTTATGAATTGACAAATTCTGTTACTATTTTTGCTCTAAAAAGCCAAATTGGATAGTTTTCTCTAGTTTTTCTTCTACTTTTTAGGCTTCGTAGAGTTCATGGTAGAGAAATAAAAAATTGATCATTGTTATAAATAAAGTGAATATTTATGGATCTTCATTTAATCAATCCATACATTCTATACAATGTACTACTTGAATATATGCACTTATTAATTCTTAGGATGTATCTAGTGAGTTTTGGGTGTTCTTGTATAGTATAAATAGGATATTCCTTGCCCATGGAAGAACACATAAGAAACATACTTGAAATAAGAAGAATAGTTCCCTCATCTCTACATCTCTTATCTATTATTGTCTCTTCTCTTTTTAGTGCTTTAGTTTATAATTATAATATTTATTTTATAACACGTTATCAGCACGAAGTTCTAACTAACTGAGGTTATCTGATTCATTCGAATTTTATCTTCTTCAAAAAAGAGGTAGTTAATTTCTTTTCCGATCCAGGTATACATTCTTATGTTTATAACGTTCCTATTAGGATCTTCTTTAACCTGCAATTTTGTTACCATATGCATAACTTGTGTTGAATATGATTATAATAATTGCCTTGGTATGGAAACAATAAGCTTCAGTTAAATTTTTATTTTATTATATAATATACGAGAAAGTTTAAACCTATACATAAATAGATAAGTATTAAATTGAATTATAATGATTAGACTAATTAATTTCACATCCAAATATTACGACAGGGATAATAGAAGTAACGAAATGGAAGTTCATAAACATTTGCACTAAGAAACTCTTCAATTCAATGAAATAATTGTTATAAGCTTTGACTTTTAATTTGTAGGATTTGAAATATGTTAATTGTCTTTACTCCTGTAATTACAATCATATTTAGCAATAATCTTTCGCAGGTCCTAATATTCTTTATATTCATAAATAAAATTTACATTACGTCCGTTACAAAATAATTTTATCTTGGTACATTATGAAGTAACACCTACTCCATTAATTAGGTCGTAATAAATTAATACTTGCCGGAGATTTTTGTGTTGATGTGCTAATACCTATTGATATTAGATTGTTAACCAAAAGTAGATGTGATACTTATATTGTGGATGTCAATTAACTTAAATTTGCACCTAATCTATGACCAAAAAAATTTCCAATATGCTTCTTAAGAAAAAAAAAAGGTAAACGAGAGGTAATCAGTACATGAAGTTATTATATGTGCAGGTACGTCTATTTCACTAATATTGATTTAACTATAGTAGTGTTACTGCCTTTATGACGTAATATAGTAATAGAATATTATCATAGCCTTGGTAATATGAAAGTTAAGGTAATTCACATCCCTTTTGCAGCATCTGTTTCAATTCATTTATTTCATTTATAAGTTACGATGAATTCTAAAGAGCTAAGTGATTAGAATTTTGGATTATATGCTTGTGCTTACAAGATTTTTACATTACTCAATCATTTTTATAATTATTTCTCGTTTGAAATTATGTGCTGAAATAATCACTTATAACATATTAGAAAAAAATATATTCTACATGCCTCGAATTTGCTTCTGTAGTAGCAATAATTCGGAAGAGGTGTTCAGACATCGAATTTGAGTCTTGATGCATCATGATGATAAGATGTTGAGTTTTAGTCCCAATGCATTATGATTAACATGTCTTTATGAGGGTAAGACATTGAGCTTGAGTCACAATGCACCACAATTAATGATATAATAATGATTGAGGCAAAATAATATGATTTTAATGAAGCACGTCCCTCTGGATATGCTCCATTCCTTGAAGCAAATGTGATAGCAATAGATCAAAGTCTGAAAGAAGACTAAATAATATCGGGGTCGTATGAATAATAAAAAAGAAATATGTATTCTGGAAAGTGCTACGACGCACACCATATTAAAAGATAAGAGATACTTATCTTATTTAATTATGAAAGAAGCCAATATCATAACAATATCTGGTAGTACAAAATTAATTGAGGGCTCTGGATGAGCGACTGTATTACTACAAGGAGGAACTATATTGGTTGTTGATGATGCATTATATTATAGTAGGTCTCAACNACAAATGAAGGAAAGGTTGAATACCTTTATATTACTACAATAAAAGCGGAAAAGAAGTATCTGCTTGAAAAGCTTCCCGCATTTTCCTCCGGATTATACTATGTTAATATTAGTGTAGTTGAATCACATGCCATAGTAAACAAGGAGTTTACTAATGATTTTACTATTTGGCATGACCAGTGGGCCATCCCGATTATAATATGATGCGCAAAATAATTGAGAATTCACATGGTCATTCATTGAAGAACCAGAAGATTCTTCAAACTAAAGAATTCTCTTGTGCTGCATGTTCTCAAGGAAAACTGATTATTAGACCATCAGTAATTAAAGTTGGAGTTGAATCTCCTGCATATTTGGAACGTATACATGGTGATATATGTGGGTCCATACACACTCCATGTGGACCATTCAGATATTATATGGTTTTAATAGATGCACCTACAAGATGGTCACGTGTGTGCTTGTTATCAACCCGCAATTTGGCCTTTGCGAGGTTACTAGCTCAATTAATAAGATTAAGAGCACAGTTTCTAGATTATGCAATCAACACACTTTATCTTGATAATGCTGGTGAATTTACGTCACAGGCCTTTAATGATTATTACATATCAACTGGGATAACAATTGAGCATCTTGTTGCTCATGTTCATACTCAAAACGATCTAGCAGAATCATTGATCAAACGCCTCCATTTAATTGCTAGATCAATGCTTATGAGAACAAAACTTCTCATTTCGGCATGGGGCCATGCTATTTTGCATGCATCAGCTCTTGTGCGGATCAGACCCACAAGTTATCATAAAGAATCCCCAATATAATTGGCTTTTGGTCAGGAACCAAATATTTCCCATCTTAGAATATTTGGATGTGAAGTATATGTTCCAATTGCTCCACCACAATGCACAAAGATGGGACCCCAAAGAAGGTTGGGGATATATGTTGGGTATGAATCTCCTTCTATTATAAAATATTTGGAACCTGTGACTGGAGATTTATTTACGGTAAGATTTGTTGATTGCCATTTTGATGAATCGATATACCCAATATTAGGGGGAGAAAATAAGCAGTTGCAAAAAGAGATAGATTGGAACGTATTATCAATATCTCATTTAGATCCTCGAACAAAGCAATGTGAACACGAGGTTCAAAAGAGAATTTATTTGCAAAATATTGCAAATCAACTGCCAGATGCATTCACTAACATACCAAGGGTGACTAAGTCACATATTCCAGCTTCCAATGCTCTTATTCGAATTGATGTCCCGGTTGGACAATCCATAAATACAAATGAGTCTAAGCTACGCTTGAAACGTGCCAGACCAATTGGTTCCAAAGATAAAAATCCTCGAAAGCAAAAAGGAGCAAATGATCTAGGAGATCATAATATGGAGGCAATTGATCAAAAAGAGCCCTGTGACATAACAAATGTTAAGACCTCAGAGGAGGTCCATGTACCTGAAAATAATAAGAATGAAAAGATCTCCATAAATTATGTCTCTACGGAAAAAAGGTGGAACTGAAATAATATTATTATCGACAAAAATTTTTCTTATAACGTTGTTGTTGAGATAATGAAATAAGATGAGGATCTTGAACCAAGATATGTTGATGAATGTAGACAAAGAAATGATCGGCCAAAATGGAAAGACGCTATCCAGGCAGAATTAGCGTCACTTGAAAAACGTAAAGCCTGAACACCTGAAGGAATAAAACTAGTAGGATAAAATGGGTTTTTGTGCGAAAACACAATGATAAAAATGAAGTCGTTAGATATAAAGCACGACTTGTTGCACAAGGATTTTCACAAAGAACTGACATTGATTATATGGAGATATATTCTCCCGTGGTGGATACAATCACTCTCAGTTATCTTATAAATTTGGCAGTCCATGAAAAACTTGATATGTGTCTGATGAATGTTGTCACAACCTACTTGTATGGCACATTAGACAACCAAATTTATATGAAAATTCCGGAAGGGCTTAAAGTTCCTGAAACTAATAAAAGTTTTCGGGAAACTTGTTCAATAAAGCTTCAAAAATTCCTTATATGGATTGAAACAATCAGGGCGAGTGGGGGTATAATCGCCTGAGTGAGTATTTTCTGAAAGAAGGGTTTAAGAATGATCCAATTTGTCCTTGTGTATTTATAAGAAGGTCTGGATCTGAATTTGTTATAATCGTTGTGTATGTTGATGATCTAAATATCATTGGAACTCCTGGGAAACTTTCAAAAGCAGTAGATTGTTTGAATAAAGAGTGTGAAATGAAAGATCTTGGAAAGATAAAATTTTGTCTTGGTCTACGAATTGAGCATATGAAAGATGGAATTTTTGTCCATCAATCAACTTATACCGAAAAGATCCTAAAGCGTTTTTATATGGATAAAGCACATTCATTGAGTACTTCGATGGTTTTGAGATCACTTGATATAAATAAAGATCCATTCCAACCTCACGGAAATGATGCAGAGCTTCCTAGTGACGAAATTCCATATCTTAGTGCAATTGGGGCACTAATGTATCTTGCAAATAATACTCGACCAGATATAACTTTTGCAGTAAGTTTATTAGCAAGATTAAGTTCATTTCCAATAATAAGACATTGGAATGGTGTTAAGCATGTTTTTAGATACCTCTGAGGGACTATTTATATGGGATTATTTTATTCTTATGAATCCGATTCACACTTGATTGGTTATGCAAATGCAGGTTATTTGTCTGACCCATAAAATCCCGATATCAAACAAGCTATCTATTTACTTGTGGGAGTACAAATATCTCATGGCGTTCAACAAAACAAACTTTAGCTGCTACATCTTCCAATCATGTAGAGATAATAGCTATTCATGAAGCTAGTCGAGAATGTGTATTGGTGAGATCAGTGACTCAACATATTCAATAATTGTGTGGTCTTTCTTTAAAAATGAAGATTCCAACGATATTGTATGAAGACAATGCTACTTGCATAGCTCAACTTAAAGGAGGATATATTAAAGGAGACATAACAAAACACATTTCACCAAAGTTATTTTTCACACATGATCTTCAGCAAAATGGTGAGATAAATGTTCAACAAATCCGTTCAAGTGAAAATCTAGCAGATTTATTCACTAAGTCATTGCCAACATCAATATTTGAGAAGCTGAGACATAAGATTGGAATATGTCGTCTCCGAGATATCAAATAAAGTTTTCGCCAGGGGGAGTATAATACGCGTTGTACTCTTTTTCCTTTAACCAAGGTTTTGTCCCAAGTGGGTTTTCCTGGTAAGGTTTTTAATGAGGCAACACTCAATGCATATTACAAGATATGTGTACTATTTTTCCTTCACTAGGTTTTTCCCCATTGGGTTTTCCTAGTAAGGTTTTAACGAGGCACATTATCTTTCAAATGAACATCCAAGGGGAAGTGTTATAAATAAAGTGAATGTATATTGATGTTCATTTAATCCATCCATACATTCTATACAATGTACTACTTGAATAGATGCACCTATTAATTCCTAGGATGTATCTAGTGAGTTTTGGGTGTATCTTGTATAGTATAAATAGGACATTCTTTGCCCATGGAAGAACACATAAGAAACATACTTGAAATAAGAAGAATAGTTCCCTCCTTTCTACATCTCTTATCTATTATTGTATCTTCTCTTTTGGTGCTTTAGTTTATAATTATAATATTTATTTTATAACAATCATAAAGATCTATATTAAAATTCTATCACCATGCAATATGTGAAATTTACACATTCCAAACACGTAAAAGAAATGTGAACACATTTTTGAATGTGGATAAGAAATGCGAACACATTTTTTGAATGTGGATCCAAGATATAATTCTTGTATATTATTTCTGCTACTTTAGGGATGTTTAGTGTTTTCAAGGATAATAAAGAACACCAGACATCATCTACATACTATATTTAAAGCACGTATACCTTTAGCGAAATGTCGTTCACCTTTTTTACCCTTTAAAAATATATTATATATTGGATACCAAGTTTGTCACGTCCCATCCTCGGGGAACGCGACCGACGCTCAACCGAGTGAACCCGGTCGAGCAAGCCTGTTGAGCCTTTCCTACCCAACTCATTCATAAACCATAAAGGAATCGCGACGTTATTTATTGAGTTCGAAAGAGGTCAGTTATGAACATACAAACACGATACTAGTTCGTTCTTCCATATATACAGGTTTCCGTAATTAAGTCTTCCAAAATATACATACGGATTACAATTTTAGTGGGAGGGAATTACAGTTACAAGTTAATTCAACGACCACCCAACAAGCATACATGACCCACATAAGTGTCTACGGAGCCTCTAAGATAGAAAAGACAAACGTGATCCTGCCGGCCACAAGGCCCCGACTATACCTCAAAATGTAACAACATAAGCAAAAGGAGAGCAACGTATTTTACACACGACCCCAGGAAGAAATGGGGCTCACCGAATCTGCTGTGAGGAGGAAGAGAAGGCATCACTACATGCAATAAGCGCTACCAGCTACAGAGCTACCTACATCCATTATAAGATGTAGCGCCCTCAGCAAAAAGAGGCGTTAGCACCATCGAATAGTACTAGTATGTATGAACAAACTCTACTCTAAGTAGAATAAACAATAAACAAGAAGAAAGACAGTCATGGAAATCAAATAATGCTGCACAGAAATACCGAGCAAACAAAAGTAAGAGTCTCACAGTTTCTTATTTCGTTTTTTCCATCTTTTCGGTTAATAGTCCTTTAAAGCCAAGTGCCACAATTTATAATGCCATCGTGTATTTTACACGGAGTCCGGTCTCGGCCCGACCGGCTAAGTCATCCTAAGTGAGACATCATCAACATCATAATTTATATTCATATATCAGATGTAAATGCCACCATGTGTACATCATGGCGTTCGATCTCGGCCCGATCGGCTAAGCCATCTCACTTTGGGACATCACCATTTCATTTATTTACTCAGTCCACATTTTATTTCCACCATTTATCACATAGCTCTTGGCACTTGGACACGTTTTACAATTCGAGTTTGTTTCCCTTTCATCCGTTCAATAACATTATCTTTCATATCGATACGAACCAACATATAACAAGGTGCGCACGAAATAAAAGGAGCATGAAGAATCGTAATTCATATTTCCAGTAGCATGGTGACATGGTAAAACAACTAAAACAGTTAGGAAACATAAATCTTTTGACTCAACACATTAAAATAACCAATTCAAGTAGGATCAAGTAAGGGACTCATACCAAATATTCGGACACCAGAGAGTTGATTCTATGAAGATTAGAGTTAGCCATACATACCTCGATTGGGTCTTATCCCTAATTCCTACGACAGTTTCCGCAATCCTTTAGCTCTTTCAATCTATTTGACAAAATAGCACAATCAAATCGTAATTAGGAATCAGGTCATATTCCTAGCTCACTTGAGTATCATACTTATCATTACTAATTCGCTATAGTCCCATAGCTCCCTTTTAGTGGGAGATTTTCCTTTCTTAGCTTAGGATCACATGCATGCAAGGACGTTACCTCCCCCATACCACATTTACTTGACCAATTATCCCCTCCCCCTTAACTAGATTTCTGAATTTAGAGGATATGGTATGAGTTCTTACCTGTAATTTTAGGGCCGTCTTGCAAATCTTCAATCATGCAATCAAGAATGGTGATGATCAAGGGGTGGGTGACCTCTTCTCACTCTAGAATCTCTCTTCCTCACTCTATAGTATCAGAAAATGGTTTAAAATGGCGAGGAAGGTGTTTTATATTGGTCTAGGATCGGGTAAAAAATTAAGAAAAAATGATGCTCCGACACGGTTATGCGGTCGCATATGCGACCGTAGAGTGGAAATGTGGTCCGCAAAAGTGGCCTCAACCTGGTGGACCACTGACCGAGTATGCTGCCATTATGCGGCTCGCAGAACAATTATGTAGTCGCATAATGCACCGCATAACAGTTATGCGGCCGCACAACTCCCTCGGCAAAAATCCCATGGCAGATTTGCGACCAATATGCGGCCCACATATCGATTATGCGATCGCATAATTGGCCGCATATTTGGCCTCAAACTAGGCCAACCCTGATTCACTCTGCGGCCATTAAAATAATAATTTAAATTATTTGCCTAAAATTTAGGGCTTCAAAATTAATTATATTTTGTATATTAAATATTTTCTTGTTTAAAATAGGTATGAATCCTAATTTATAGGACTTCAAAATCAATCACTGATTTTACTTTAAGAAATCATTAAAAGAAAGAAAAAATCACAAACATACTTTTACCATGTTTGTTTCCTCGTCCCTTTTATTAATAAGAGATAATGTGACTATTAAATTTGTATTTTAGTATTTTTAATAAAATACCTACAACAAAACACTAAATATTAAAACTAACGTTTTTTTCTATTTCAAACTTGATCTTTATAAACAATTTTTTTTTTGAAGTCCCTCTATATTAATTTTAAATATTATATTAAATACTTCATTTATAAGTCATTTAATTATTTTTATAATTTTTAAAAGTTTAAAATTAATAAAAATCTTATTTATTATTTTTTTCTTATTTGGATTGAAAGTCCTAATATTTATAACTTTAAAATATTAAAATTTTACTTTATATAGATCATGCGTTTAAATCATGCGAGATGCTTTATACACCGGGCTGCCCTTTTTTTTGGTTCTAATTCTAAGTCATTGTTTGGAGTAAATATGTCATGGATGAATTTTCTTTCAATTATATATTCTCTCACAAGCTTGCTTCAGTATCTTTTTTTTTTCATTGCTATTTTATTTGATTTTTTAATCATATGAAAGTTGTAGATTATTAGTTGCTTGATTATATATTTTAAGTTCTATACTTTAGCACTATTAGTTTTTAAGGACTTGTTCTTGCTGAAACTAAAAAAAAAAAAGCTTGATAGTTTGTGAAATTAAAGTTATAATATTATTAAACTGAAATAAATTTTAAGTTGAATTATTGACTTATGATTGAGGATCTTTATGAGACCTTCTTTATTTATTGAGTTATTATACACGATTAACATATATGATCATTTTCAAGAATTTATACTTTTATTTTATTATTTAAACATAAATTTGAAATAAAATAGTACTCATTAAGATAGAATACACTCGCATCGCGCGTACATTAACACTAGTAAATATAAAAAATTAGTAATACTTAGAAACTAAGAAAATTACATCTTCCAATGTAAGTTTTCATCAATTTATTTCACAACTTCCCATTAAAATCTTACAACTAAAGTTTGTTAAATACTTGACGAATACCAAAAATGCTAACTTTTAGAAAAATTTAAAACACTAAAATTGTTCAATCTTATTGTATGGGTCAAAATCAAATCAGAGAAATTCGACATGCGGAAACAACTGTCATGAGTAACCCGCATATCAGAGTGATCAATAAGACCGAGGCCGAGCAGTGATCTATAAGGTCGAGGTCGAGCAGTGCAGATAGAAGTAACAACTAGTTTTGCTTTGAAATTTTCAAAGGGAATATTCTACTGAATATTCCCTCCAATTGCACTCTTTTTAGGGTTTTCCCTTGTAAATAGGAAGTGAGGCGGACTTCTGAAAGGGGACTCTTTCTCTAGAAAATAGAAAAACACATCTCTCTAAAGAGATTAGAGGATGAGTAATCCCATACCATCCATCACATCCGAAAAAAGGTCCTAAGATTCTTGTATTTGTCTATCATTCATCTTTATCAAATGAAAGAGGATTCGCCTCGCCCAAGATTGGGTGAATCTTTTCCTTTATTTATATTTTATTGCCATTTAATATTTCTTAATGCATCTTTTTTCATACTATCAAATCTGGCCATAATCTATTTATACTCAACTATATTTTTCTATTCAGATTATTCATCCCAGATCTAGAATTAATTATCCTTAACTAGGATTTACCCTCTATCTTCTTATTTAATTAGTTTAACAAAAACGTCCCATATTTTTTTGGTCAAATAATTTAGCGCCGTCTGTGGGGATTTTCTAGTTAAATTTTAGTTTTCTCTAGATCTAAAAATCAATTCTTACCCACTTTCTCTTTGTCTGTATACATAGCTTATGTGCTCATGCTCTCTGGGATAAGTTTTATATGCGATACATTCTAGAGAACGCGACCAAAGAATGAATCCTTATGCAACAATGAAATGCTTGATAGACGTGCTTGGTTTGAGAAGTTTTTCGGAAGTCTTTCAAAACCCAAAAGCTAAGTTTGAAATTTTGTTTTGGCTTGTCCTTTTCCCTGGAAAACAAAATCGAATAGCCTTTTTTTAAACCTAAATTATAAAGCTATGTTCATTTACTAGTTGCCTTGGTTATTGACTGCACATAATCACGGTGTCGGAGAGCAGGTGATTGCATATGAATATCAGTCATCCAAACCTTCTCCTTTTCTAGCCATTATTTTTACCAAGATTGGCCAACAAAGATATAGAGGCATTTAAAAGTTGGGTGGAGCGTGATATATCTGGTATTCATGAGATTGGGCCGTGATTGCGGTTCTAAAGCTAGCACTCGAGTACGGAGAAAAAAGAATCATCCTACGGTGCGACTCTCAGCTCGTTGTCAATCAGGCCACAAGGACTTTCCAAATCAAGGAACAAAGACTGCAAAAATATCAGGCCGAGATCTGCAAGTTGTTACCCAAGTTCGATGAATGCCAACTCGACCAAATCTCTCGATCACATAATATCGAAGCAGACGACCTTGCCAAATTGATAGTGGCCACTAAAGGCATAACTGGAGAAGGGAACATGGTCACCTCTTCCACTCGTCGAC
Source organism: Nicotiana knightiana (assembly GCA_005239525.1). Lineage (NCBI taxonomy): Eukaryota > Viridiplantae > Streptophyta > Magnoliopsida > Solanales > Solanaceae > Nicotiana > Nicotiana knightiana. The sequence goes on along the minus strand of ML436815.1, from coordinate 2,336 downwards.
CAATCAAATCGAGGTAACAAACGATTTCATTTGGTTTTTACTGACTGTTTTTCTAAGAGGAATAGAAGCAGGAGCATTCTACCAAATATGCGAACAGGGAACAATCGTCGTCAAAGCAAATCTGAAGATGCCAAGAGGCCATATAGACTAGGACTGGATTGCCGTCTCGAAAAACTATGTAAATCTCTCCGATATGTGTAAGCAAAGCATAAGTGCATGAAGCTCACCCGCAAGTCAAGTCTACACTACAACAGTGAGCAAAATTTATTTCCACGTTATTTATCAACCCTTGCAATATTTCCTTTTTCGTTCCCCTCTTAACATTTTTCCGTCAATCATGGAAATGGCCTTTTGCCACAAAAGGAATGAATGATCACTTTCGATATCATTATTTATAATAATTCAATATTTTGACAACATAAATCACTTGTGGATTAAGAACCACCTACTATGCTAGAAGTGCAGGTATCAAAATATTTAATTGGCAAGCTAAATGAACTACTACATAATTTTTACATTTCTATAGATCTTATTTTGTCCTTAAGGATAAGCGGCGATGCATCAATTACACAAGATTCATTCGGTCTCCTCGCCCGAATCAAAATTCGGCCTCTTCGCCCGAATCAACATTCGGTCTCCTCGCCCGAGTCAAAATTCGGCCTCTTCGCCAGAATTAACATTCGGCCTCCTCGCCAAAATCAACATTTGGTCTCCTCGCCCGAATCAAAACTCGGCCTCTTCGCTAGAATAAACATTCAGTATCCTCGCCCGAATCAAAATTTGGCATCTTCGCTAGAATTAACATTCGGTCTCCTTGCCCGTATCAAAATTCGGCCTCTTTGCCATAATTAACATTCGGCCCTCTCGCCCGAGTCAAAATTCGGCCTCTTCGCCAAAATTAACATTTGGCCTCCTCGCCCGAATTAACATTCGGTCTTCTCGCCTGAATTGACATTCGACCTCCTCGCCCGAATCAACATTCGGCCTCCTCACCCGAATTAACATTCGGCCTCCTCACCTGAATTAACATTCGGCCTCACTCAGATCGACATTCGGCCTCCTCGCTCGAATTTACGCTCGACCTCGCTCGAATTAACATTCGGCCTCCTCGCTCGAATTAGCATTCGGCCTCCTCGCTCGAATTTACATTTCGACCTCGCTCGAATTAACATTCAGCCTTCTCGCCCGAATCATCATTCGACCTCCTCGCCCGAATCAACATTTGACTTCCTCGCCCGAATCAACATTCGGCCTCCTCACCCGAATCAACATTCGGCCTCCTCACCCGAATCAACATTCGACCTCCTCACCCGAATTAACGTTCGGCCTCCTTGTTCGAAACAACATTCGACCTCCTTGCCCGAATTAACATTCGGCCTCCTTGCCCGAATTAATTAATATTCGACCTCGCTCGAATTAACTCTCATTCGATCTCTCGAATTAACATTCGACCTCCTCGCCCGAATTAATTAATATTCGACCTCGCTCGAATTAACTCTCATTCGATCTCTCGAATTAACATTCGACCTCCTCGCCCGAATTAATTAATATTCGACCTCGCTCGAATTAACTCTCATTCGATCTCTCGAATTAACATTCGGCCTCCTCGCTCGAATTCAACTCACATTCGACCTAGCTCGAACTTGGTTCACGGCTAGACCTCGTTCAAGATAAATATGGCAACGTTTGACTTCATCACTCGATCACGTTCGAATTAACGCATCAAGGAAAATGCTCAAGAAAAAGAAAAATATAATCAGGAATAAGCAGCAAAATTAGCATTCCAAATCAAAAGAAGTATCAGAAAAGGCATCTTACAAGGGCCGAATCGCCCGTCCAGATCTGGGGACGCGGATGACCTCCTCCAATGCCTCCATCCTGGCCTCATCGGCCTTCTCTAACTTTACCATCTTCTCGATCAACTCATCACTCGAGTCATTAGCCCTGATCGAACTCCGCTCAAGTTCAGCCCGCGGGGATACCTCTTGACCCGAAGATCGGCACCCTCAGCCGCGATCCTCACTAATCGACCTCCCCATCCGAATTTCTCGAATCACGATTAAAGAAGTCCGCTCATTGAGCTCGACCAAAAGACGACCTCAATAAACGGAGAGACTAACTGTATGGGTCAAAATCAAATTAGAGAAATTCGACATGCGAAGACAACTGTCATGAGTAACCCGCAAATCAGAGTGATCAATAAGACCGAGGCCGAGCAGTGATCTATAAGGTCGAGGTCGAGCAGTGCAGATAGAAGTAACAACTAGTTTTACTTTGGAATCTTCAAAGGGGAGACAACTGAATATTCCCTCAAATTGCACTCTTTTTTAGGGGTT
>ML436814.1:1566-13334 GCA_005239525.1 Nicotiana knightiana | reverse complement strand
CCAAATCCGAATAATGTCGCTTTAATTGGAAAAACTCCCTTATTACCCTTCATTAATCGGGGGTAGTGAAAAAGGAGGTGTGACACTATGGGATACTTCTACAAAATCCGAGGAGAAGGACTGAAATCTGTCATCGTGAACCTCGCTTCCTTTACTACAAAGATACTCTATACAGAAGGTCATTTGAAGGAGTACTCTTGCGATGCTTAGGGGAAGAAGAAGCACTCCAAGCTTTGCAAGAGGCACATTCTGGGGTATGTGGCTCACACCAGTCTGGAACAAAGCTCCACTTCCATATATAAAGGATGGGATATTATTGACCAACGATGGTAAAATATTGCTTGGACTACGCTCGAAGATGCAAGGCTTGTCAATTCCATGCGAATTTTATTCACCAACCTCCTAAAGTGTTGCACCGGACTGTTGCATCCTGGCCGTTTGACGCTTGGGGATTGGATGTTATTGGACCACTGCCAAAGTCCTCTGGTGGGCACCTATACATCTTGGCTGCAACTGACTACTTCTCAAAATGGGCTGAAGTTGTTACCCTTAAGGAGGTAAAGAAGAAAAATGTTGCAAGTTTCATCCGAGTAAACATAATCTATGGCTTTGGCATTCCTCGTTACATAATAACGGATAATGGAAAGTCATTCGATAATATGTTGATGAACAAGGTTTGTGATCTCTTTGGGTTCAAGCAACATAACTCTTTGATGTATCCTGCTGCCGCCAATGGTCTAGCTGAAGCATTCAACAAAACTCTATGCAACTTGCTAAAGAAAGTCGTCTCCAAATCCAGACGAGATTGGAATGACCGTATGGAGGAATCCGTGTGGGCATATAGGACAACTCATCGACGCCAAAACAAGCGACCCCTTATGTATTCATTTATGGAGTCGAAGTCGTCTTGCCACTTGAGCATAAAATACCTTCATTACGACTGGCTATTCAAGAAGGGATCACTGATGAAGAAAATGCTCGACTCCGATTAGCAGATTTGGAGGCTCTTGATGAGAAGAGATTGGAAGCTCAACAGAGTCTTGAATGCTATCAAGCTCGATTGTTTCGCACCTTCAATAAGAGAGTTCGCCCGAGATCCTTTCAAGTAGGAGATCAAGTCCTTGCCATAAGAAGACCCATTATTACTTCTCATAAATCTGTACTTCAAAATGGGATAGGCCGTATGTCGTGCAAGAAGCTTATTCAAGTGGGGCTTACAAGCTGGTTGATGCAGATGGCATGAGAATCGACCCTATCAATGGAAAGTTTTTGAAGAAGTATTATCCTTGATGTGCCACGCTCCTTGAAACATGAGCCTAAACTGCATGTTCGAATGCTCCTTGACGCATGAGCCTAAACTGCATGTTCCTACACTCCTGGCCCGCATAAGTCTAAACTGTGTATAACCTACCTAAAAAAGTAAAAAAATAAAAAATAAAAAATAAAAAATAAAAAAAAGAGCCCGTTAGGTTGAAAACCTCGAAAGAGGCGACCTAGGCAAAAGTTAGGACATATATAAAAAAAGTCCGCTAGGTTGAAAACCTCGAAAGAGGCGGCCTAGGAAAAAATTAGGACATAAAAAAAAATACCCATTCTGAACTACGGTATGACTTGATCCTCTTCACCGAGGTACGTAGGCAGCTTAGAGTTTCATTCTGAGTTCAGTCACATGAGTTCAAAAGATACATAGTGCCCCCATCGTGTTCGAATAAAGAACGATGAAATGTAATGCATTCAATCACCACTTGAAAATCGAGTTGAGATACCATTTTTCTGTTAAACTTTGGGTGCCATTTGATTTAAAGGGGGCAAGCTGCTATGGTAAAATAGTGTCTACACTGAAATGATGACAATGTTTACATCAAAGTCTGGGGATTCGCTATGTCTTCATGTTTACATAACCTTCAAGTTTGTTGGACTTCATATTCGCTCACCGCTAAAAACAGGGGATATTGAAATTTTATTGATAGCAAGAAAAACATCTTGTGACTTCGAAGCTTCCATACCAAAACACAAAAGTTTTGGCAAAGTCGCGCCAATTCGAAATTGTCGGTATATCAAAATCTGATGTTTAATTCGAAATATTAGCTGAAAATATCCTTAAAGTATTAAATCCTACATTTTGGAGGTGTTTCATATTTTGAAGTCTCATTTTAATAAAATCAAACGGTTTGTGATTTCGACGTTCCTATAGCAAGATACAAATTTTTTTGGTGAAGTCGCGCAAATCTGAGACTATCGACATGTCAGAATCTAAAGTTAGATTCAAAATAATATCTGGAACGATTCTCAAGTTATTTGATTCCGAATTTTGGATATATCTTAAATCTCGAAGTCTATTTTCTATAAAATCAAGCGGTTCATGATTTCGACATTCCTACATCAAGATATAAAAGTTTTGGTCAAGCTGCACAAATCTAAAACTATCAGCGTGTCGGAATTTAAAGTTAGATTCAAAATAATACCTGGGATGATTCTCAAATTATTTGATTCCTAATTTTGGATATATCCTAGATATCGAAGTCTATTTTCCATAAAATCAAGCGATTCATTATTTCGATATTCATACACTAAGATATGAATTTTTTACTGAGACTGCACAAATCTGAAATTTTCAACTTGGTGGAATCTAAAGTTAGTTTCAAAATATTACCTGCAGTGATTTTGAAGGTGTTTGATTCTGAATTTTGGATATGTCTTGGATTTTAAAGTTTAGTTTCTAAAATAATACTAAATGGCACATACTTTTAACGTTCTCACATTGAGATATATATATATCTCCCACCACAAAAGGTGCAAAGATGATGAACAATATTATCCTCAAAGAAGGAGGACGTATTTCCAGATACAGAGAACGTTGAGACATGAACGCCAATGACATTTAAAAAAAAGAAGTCAAGTTCTATCATGGGGATATCAATACATCATAATAAGCAAAGAACTATTGATATTGAACCGCAAAGGAAAAAAGGACATTAATGAAAACGTGTGATATAAAATAGATAGAATTTTCATTGAATAGCCGCTAGTTAATCAAATGCGAAAAAGACGAGGCGAATAAAATACTCTATATTGACTTATCTAAACACAAATTGTAATTGGACAAGTCTTTAATAATTGCCTCTAGGTGTTGTTTCTTCATCTCCACGTTGGCCAAGTCATCAGCAGTTGCCAAGGAAATATCAGAACATCTACGGCACTCCTCTTCAGCAGATGAGACTCTAGATTCAATCTCTTCAACCTCTTTCTTGGAAACACCTTGAAGAGATCTTAATTGTTTCACCTTCTCCTTGGCCTCTTTGAGATATCGATTCGCAGCAGATAATTTCTCGGCCTTCTCCCCTTTCTCAATCAAGACAAGATCAAGTTATTCCTTGACGTTCAAAAATGACTTTGATTTTTCAACATCCACAACCTTGTCAGAAAGAGTTGACCGTGTCTGGTCATATGATGTGGCAAGCTCAAAGAAATATGCCAATATTCCTTTTAGAGGGGAAATATCCATACCCTTTCCTTCCATATCCTCGAGAATTACTTCGATCTCGAATTGAAGAGAAGAAGCATTGTCTGCGGTAAGGTCCTTGAGTTTGGCATGAATTTTAGCCCAGGCATTTGGAATGAAATCCTTGCGAAGAGTCAAGACAACCTTTCTTCCATCAAAAATAGACATGGTTGGTGATGATCTTTGGTGAAAATTAGGCCCCGATTTCGCTCCAAGACTAGGAATGGAAGTTGCCTCTAGGTCTGACTTAGCTATTGGAAGTGATTTTCTTGAGTCTGGCTCCGCGACAGATTCGCTAATACCTTGGGGCTTGCTTTGGTGGGACGCCATTGAAATGTGAACACCATTTGTCTGCATAGGAAATGATATATGATCAGTTAAACTACTTGGATATTGCAAAATAATATGAAAGTTTTAATCGTTACCTCTTTGACGGCCGTCAAAGTCCTTGAAGCACTACGGATGCTGTCAGTAATCTCGACTACACCCAAATTAGCATCTCCTTGTTTGTTTGAATATGGCTTCACCCGCTTGAAGTATTGATCTCCATGAATACTATCACTCTCATTTTGGGACGGACGTTTGTTGGAGGTAGGAACAATGGTACCTAATGGAAAGGAACCCTCGTTGGCTTGATGGGCCTGAACAAGGACCTTCTTTTGAACTTCTTTATATCGAGGTCCCTTAACGTCGCATGGTACAACCACTTTGGATTTTAAAGTAGGAGGCTTGCCCTCCCTGTTATGCTCTTGAGGCGTGATCTCTGAAGGTGCAGTAGTAACTAACCCAGTGGTATTCACCAAAGATTGCAAGTGGTTTTCAAGGAAGCGTCCATGCACTCTTTCCCACCAAGACTTCTAATCGGACGAGACATACTTCTTCATCTTGGGCATAATAGGGGAAAATGTGGCATTTGACCTACTTTCAGACAAAACACAAATTCGTAAAAGTTCCAATCCTTTGTCTAAAGAGCACTCACAAAAATCTTGATCCAAGCAACCGAGGATATCTTGATAAAAACCGAATTAACGACTGAAACGATGAGGGCTATAAGGCTCCACGATGAAGGTCGATCCATTTCTCAAAGGAAGGTAATTCGAGCGAATACTCATAAAATAATTTGACTCGGACTCTTCCTCATTTGCGTCATTACGATAATAATACGGTTGAGGATTGCTTGGCATTGTGGAAGTCCATACGGAACTTTATCCTCCATGAATACATTTTCTCGCGTCATCATTCCCAAAGTATCTCGATGTTCCCTCGCCTGAATATACGGCCATCAGAGGAGTAGCCGACCTATTCGTTAGAGAAAAATGAGTCTTGAGGTAGCAGGCAACCAACCCTACACATAATGAATTGGAAAGTAAACTCTAGAAGAATCGAGTGGTGAGCCATTTGAAATTGTGTTTAATCCCCTGTAAATGCCAGCTAAGACTGGAACGGCGAGGTTAATTCTTTGCCCACATGCTAGAAGGCCTGCAATCTTGAAAGTCTCAGGCCGAAAAAAGTCACCTTCTTTTGTAGGGAGCGCAAAGACACATAACCAGTATGATAAAAAAGCAGTCAAGTATACTTTGTCTTTCTTTTCATTTCCAACGCCAAGTTTAACAAATAATGCATCTTCAACTTCCGACCAATTGACCATTTTACCTATGGCTCCAGTAGGGTTGTGTGTTGATTTGGGACGAGCTGACTTCTTTTCTTTTCTCGTTGGAGGTTGTTAATACTTTAAAACTTTTTTTCTCCAAAACTCGATCCATCTTCTTACAGGGACGTTATGATTTTTAGCGTTTTCCTCTCGGAGTTGGATATATGCATCAAACAATTGCTGACAGGCTTGTGGAAGGAACATTTTATCCTTGTCGTAAGCACCTGTAAGTTCTCGAGTATTTGGAATAACTTCCTCATAAGGAGACCCCATTAAAGGCAGACCCCCAATAGTGCACAAATCCCAAAGGGATAAGGATAACTCTCCAACTGAGGTAAGCAACGTATTTGTAAGAGGACACCAAGCCTCACAAAAGGCTTGCATGATACTTGTAGAATGATCATAAGTAAACAATAAGGCATAACAGCATCGTAAATATTGGTGGCCCTCAATGCTCGATGGTTTCTACTAAGAATATCTTCGGTCCACTCCCAATGGCCAGGGATATAATGAAATTCGCCACCAAAAGTTAAGGAATCACTCCAGTATACTTCTCCTTTGAGGATTCGTCGTCCTAAGCATGCGAGGGAACTTTCCATATTTTTAACTTTGTGATTATGGGAATGAAGAGTCCATGTCTTGAATTTACGTCTGGTATTTTCAAAGGTCCAATCTACCAAACGAAATGGATTTTGCAAGGATGGCCACGAAGCTGCATATAAGCCGGCCAGTGGTATATCAACTAGTAATCTGGTCTCCGTTTTACTATCCTTGTGCTCTAAAATTACAAGGTACTTGGATGTGGAGGAAGGGGATGTTGAGTCTCTGAAGTAAACCATGTTCAAGCTGTATAAACAAAAAAAATATTATTAGTACCTAAGTCAAAAGGGAAGATTAGCAATTACGATCTTGAAAGAGAGCATGGATAAATAAATAAAAAAAATTGCCTCAGACGTAAAAGAAAAGGGGAGTATCTGTGTCGGACTTTTTAAAGGTTTTCGTCGCGAATTTTTAAAGGTGTTCGTCTCGAACTTGTAAAATTCAGATTTTTAAGGTTTTTGTTCGGAACTTTTAAAAGGCGTATGTTTCAAACTTAAAGGTGCTTGTCTTTATTTTTTGAAGGTGCTCGTGGCGAACTTTAAAGAGTCCCCACTGCCGACTTTTAAAGATTTCCACCACGAACTTATAAGGATCTTCGCTACGAATTTTTAAAGGTCTTCATCGCGTGCTTTTAAAATCGTCACCGCAAACTTTTAAAGGTCTTCGCTGTGAACTTTTAAAAATCTTGACCACGAACTTTTAAGGATCATTACGTGAATATGGGTCTTCGCTACAAATTTTAAAGGTCTTCACTGTAAACTTTCAAAGATCTTGTCCATGAGAGGATCTTTGCACGAACTTTTATGGGTCTTTGCCGCAAATTTTTAAGGTCTTCACCACAAAATTTTAAAGGTCTCTTCACTATGAACTTTTAAAGATCTTGACCACGAGCTTTTAAGAATCTTCGCGCGAACTTTTATGATTCTTCCCCGAAAATTTTAAAGGTCTTCATCGCGAGCTTTTAAAAGTTTTCGTCTCGAACTTTTAAAGTACTTCATAGTTCGACGAAGTTACTTCTAAAGAAAAAAAAAAGACAACAGAGTTAAAAAAAAGCACAAATAAAGGAAAAGAAATTACCTTCGCATCACTGCTTCCGAGTAGTCAAAAGTGGACACAAGGTAGCTTACAAGCGGAGATATTGATATTCACACTTGGAGAGCATACGTCTATATATACAGATGCCGAGGATGGCTTGCAAAGACATAATAACGATGTGGGAGCCGTAATTACCAGAGTCCAACTAGAACTCGTTATCCGACTTCGATTGAAAGGGAAAGAGCTAAGGAGGCAGCTTCTATCTGTTCCGACATGGACTTGGTTGTGGACTGTTCCGTATCAAAATAGAATTAAACCAAAGTTATTTGGTTTAGAGACGGATTGAAAATATTCAGCATCAAACTGTGTGGTAAAATAGTCCACGTACATATTCATTATGAATAGTGCCTACTTATATGACTTTTCAAAGGATTCATGAGAGAATACCAAATACAAAAAGATAGTCACGTGCTTTCATTGTATCAGTAACCAAAGTGAAAGTCATTGGCAAAATGCCAAAGTTTCAAGCTTATGTGGTCTATCCTTTGTCTTCATAAGAAGATGAATTTCTGTTTTAAGCAAATTTCTAGCAAATGACAAGTTTTTCCATTACAAATAAATTGCTTAGGCTAATAAATTGGGGAATCAAAATCATTCCAAATGATGCCATATTAATACTTCAAACCTTGCCTGAGTTTAACAAAGTTATCCCAATAAGTCTTGAAGTAGGGGGCATTTGTAGGCATATAAAATTTATTGAATTTAAATTTAAAAAATAATTTGGACTATACGTTAAATGTACTAGTCCGAATAAATATTATGGGCTAATATAATTTAATTAATTATTTAAGTCCAATAATATTGACTGGACCAGCCTATTTAATTGGGCTAAAGTGATGAACCCCCTTTATTAGACCCAATATGCCATCTTCCTAGAAGCCCAGTTTGGTGCCACGTGTCAAATGACGTGGCGCGCCAAATCAAACAGAAGAGCCAATGAGATCATGCCACGTGTCAAAATGACAAGGCATGTCAAGCCAAATCAAAAGGACAATGAAATCGCGCCACACGTGCAGGTGACATGTTCTGGCCAATCAAAAGCGGTCGTGTCACACTTTAATTTGATTAGTCGGATAGAGTTTGTTTCTATCGCAACTCCTCCCTTCCACAATTATAAATAGGGGTCTTCATAACCCAGAAAAGACACTAGAAGTTATAATAAGAAGCAAGAGGGAGGTCGTGGATTAAACGTTGTAGATTTCTCTAAAAGCTACAAGCATTCAAGTGTTCTAAGGATTAAAAGATCAAGACGAAAATTCAAGAACAAGCTGCAAGCCCTTGGATTAAAAGTACGCCAAGATCAAGATCAAGCTTCAAGCACTTGAATTAAAATAAAATAAAATTCAAGATTAAGCTCGGAGGTTCTTTTATTTACTGTTGAAAGAAAGAATCAGAGGATCCATAGAGATTGTTATACTCAAATATTTGAAATAAAATACTACGATTGTTGCGATATTTTTCGGTCTCGATTTTATTTTCTCGATGCAATTTATTGTCTACAGATTAAACTACATTAATATTATTTTTAAAAAATGATACTGTTAAATGAATTAATAATATAAATTTATTTATATTGTTAGTGCATCAAAGTTAAACTCGGGATTTTTTTTTCCCTGGCTAGCTTTTCTAGCTTTTCACTCCCCTTTTCTCTCTTGTATCTCGTAATTTCTTTCCTTTTTATTTCCGTAGTTCTAAAAATGGGTAACTTCTTTTTAAAGGACCTATAATTTCAACATGTTACAGCTTTTACGAAAGTGATAGAAAATTAAAATACAACCCACATAGGAAAAACAAAAAAAATAGAGCAAAGACGAACAGGAATAAACGCTGAATCAAGTACAATTGAACAAGCTTTACATTTATTTAGAAAGGAAAAAAGAAAAAGCAAACTCAAATATGCTAATTATTCTATGGACGATTTTAACTGCGAAACATTTTCTTTCCGAGATATAAACTCTGGGGGAAAAAATAGAATAGCAAAATGAAAAAAAATAAAATCGAATCATATGAAGGAGGGAGAAAACAAGAATTTGAAGTCATAGGAAAATGATATTATTTTACAATATTGTTAATGGGTATAATTAACTTTTCTAAAATTTCTTGAGGTTTACTGCCAATAAATATAATTACCTCAATTATTTATGTTTTCTAAATTTTGTTTCTAATTTTCTCCGATTAGTTTCTCTTGATTAATAAGAAGTAGTGGACTTGTTGATCACCCTAAAAAAACAAAATGGCTTCCCAACTATCAAGACGTTCTTCAAAACTTTATATTCTTCTCTTTCTTAAAATTGTTACTACTTATCATTTGATGATTTTTTTTAATTATTAGGGAAAATATTATCATCCTTAATTGAGTATCTGCTATCTTTTACTAGTACAAGTATCGAGTAATTCTTCCCGTCAAAATTTAGGGAGATAGAGAAGTAAAAAAAAGCAGCTTGGTGCACAAGGCATTCCGCTTCTACGCAGGATCCAGGAAAGAGCTGCATCCCAAGGAGTGGGATGCAGATAGCCAGTGGCAGAGCCACATGCACCATAGGGGTGTCAATCGACACCATTCATCAGAAAATTATATTGTTTAGCTCGATAATTTTTTTTTAAAATGTGTATATATATTATATAATGACACCCCTTGATTTCTTGGTGAGTTTATTTCTTTATATTTTGACTCCCTTCAGTGAAAATCATGGCTCCGCCACTATAGACAACTTACCCTAATACAAGCATTAATGATTGCTTTCACAGCTCAAACTTGTAATTTATACAGAGACAACTCTACGTTTGCTTCAGGACTTCCTTCTAGGGAGATAAGAGAAGTATTTTTTTAGATCTGTCTTACATTAATAAAGTCACATCTCAAAAATTCGTTGAGGTTAGCATCACTAATGTCACCTCAAAATATAATGTTTCCTAGATAAGATATGTTGTTTTTGTTGTTACTTAGTGTCATAACCTTTTTCTAATGATTCCCTTTTGATTAATTACATAAGGAGTACTACATTTGTCACCTTTTCAGAACAATGAAGAAACATAATACTCATGGTTAAGAGAATTATACATGTACTCAGCAACCACCCACAATTAGGACACAAATAATGTTTGTTAGTAATAAATATAAGGACAGTAATATATATATATATATATATATATATATATATATATATATATATATATATATATATATATATATAAAGAAAGACTTCTGGTCATTGATGGAAGTGAAATGATAAGAAACCCTAAATTTTCTATGTTATCGACCAAATGAACTGATGGTCGAAGGGAGATGGGTTAAATTTGAGGGGCTAATTTAAAGGTGTGTCGGGTATTTTAATGGGGTACCCAAATTATTTCCACCGTGTACAACCACATCAACAAACATTTAAATGTATACATCGCGTGTATTAATTGATGTACGATAGAAAGGTTTACTAAATTAGGGGGTAATAACATCCGAAAAAGTAAGAGTAGAGGATAATTAAAAACACGTATGGTACACTCATTAAAAAGTGTCAAATTCAGGGGTCTTTACCTATTTGTCATAAATATAAAGATAATAATATATATATTGCTTTTAGTGTGACTATAAAATTAAGACAACAAAGAAAGACTTCCAGTCACACTCAGCAAGTTCATTTCTCAAGTTAATCCTAACTTTCATAGCGACTGTTAGTTTGTGTTGAAAAGAAAGGAACCTCTTTTCAATTCATAATGAATAAAGATTTTTAAGTCTGGTAATGCTCATTGAATGAGCATTCTCAATAAGAGAGCTCGGACCGAATTGATATATTAATGTCGATTTGATCCGAGCTCTTGGAATTGAAATAAATTTAATAGTGGATCGTGAAATTTTGATGACCTTGTCTATCTCGAATTGGGAGGGCGATCTTTTTGGTGAACTCACTACTAAAAATCCTGCAAAAAGCGATCAAAAATTTACGATCAAAATTGGTCTATCAAAAAAAGCGATCAAAGTTGGTCGCTTATGAAAGTGGAAGCAAATAGAGACCAACTTTGATCACTAATTTGGGACCCAGATATAAAATTTTATTAATTATATTATTATTTAAAAAAACTATAAAATATAAATAAATATAATTTAAAATTAGCGACCAAAGTTGGTCGCTTAATAAAGGGGAAGCAGATAGAGACCAATTTTGATCGCTAATCTGGGACCCAGTTCGAACGTTTAACAATTATGTTATTATTTTAAATATTTTATAAAATATAAAATCTAATTTATAGTTAGCGACCAACTTTGGTCGCTAATTTTGATTTCTGTATAAAAAGCGACCAAAGTTGGTCTCTTTCCAAGTCAACATTGGTCAAAATTAAAAAACACTTTTATATTTACTATCTAAATAATATAAATGTAATCCGTTAAGACTTTTGTAATACAAGAGATGAATACATTAAAATATACTCTAACATGCTATATATGGAGTTAAAATTGTACAACGAATTGTGTTATATATATATATATATATATATATATATATATATATATATATATATACACACACACACACACACACACACACACACACACAGGCACTTCACTGTAATACTATAACGTATATATAATTCAACGATGCATTTGAATAGGTTATACGGTATCATATACTATAACCCGCCCTGTGTTACTAGCGCTTTATATATATATATATATATATATATATATATATATATATATATATATATATATATATATATATATATATATAGACACACATAGACATTTCACTGTAATACTATAATGTATATACAACTTGTTATAGTATATGTTAGTGTGTGTATGTATATAACATTCATTCATCACTAGTAACACAGGGTCGGGTTATTTTAGGGATTTATACACTTGTAAATTGATTCATCAACTTATAACCTAGTGATGAATGAATGTTATATACATACACACAC
>ML436811.1:0-56542 GCA_005239525.1 Nicotiana knightiana | reverse complement strand
TAAAGCTCATAAAATGCGAGGGATATAATGCTTAAAATCACGAATTCTAGCCACTCATCAGTCCAGATCTCATCGACGAGATCAAAATAGGGAACAATCTGTATGATATTCTTGAGAAAGATTGCAACGTACTCCCTTATAATTTCCAAATCTCACGTTTTGATATATGACCCTCACGTTCTTAAGAATGGATATGTGACTCTCACATTCTTAAGACTTACAATGTCTTTCCTTTGTTTAATGGATTTTTTATCTCACGTTCTTAAGAATGCCAAATCTCTCATTTCTAATTTTGAATGGTCTTTTATATTTGGGTTGGCGTGGGCCCCACTTCATGTGGTGGCTTAACCACATAATCCTTTAGTTTGCCACCTTTATAATGACTTAAGAGTCATGGATGTTAAGGTTGTTTTCTTCCACGTGGGTGGTTATCCATTCTCAACAATAGACTACCAAACATTTTAGTTAATTTTTAATCTCCCACTAAAATTAGTAATTACCCGATTATCCACATAATTAAGAATTATCTCAAATAACATATAATATTAATCACTTTTAACATACCTTATACATCTTACTATCATGGTCATGTGGTACCTTGTATGGCACTAGTCCATAAATACGGGGTATTGTAGCTTGGACCGTATTTTATCTCAAAATATAAAACTTCGACGAAATTCCTTTTCTTCGATTTGCTTACCCTCTCACCTTCACGAGTTTACTTATCACTTGTTTAAAATAACATAATGCTTATAATCTCAAAATAATCTCATTTCCGAACTTATGTCGATTAACTTATGACGAAACTTTAACATACAAAAATGCGGGATGTAACATCTCATTTCAAGCTCCCATCAATTTACTTATGGCGTACTTTCACGTACAAAAATATGGGGTGTAACATCATTCCCCCCTTTGGAACATTCGTCCTTGAATGTTTACTAATGCACTTATCGTTCTCATAACCGGATAGATCTTATGAACACTTTAATACTCTCCATGCCATTTAGGCAATTGTTTTGTGAATAAAACCAAAGTACAGGGTATTCCCCCCTTCGGTCTTTTTCTCTCACCATGACTTGTGGTCGGAATCCTTCCAATCTTGTAACTGTTGCTACCTTCTATCATGCAGCCTGTACCACTTTTTTTCTTGTATGTGTGCCTATGAGACTCTTCCCTCCAACTTTTTCCTTCAGATTTTAGCCACTCTCTTGGCCTCACTTTGTAAACAAATACAGATCTTGCGAGATGTCCCTCTGGGGATCTATAGCTAGACTTAAGTTCCTTGCTTGTTACTTTGTTGAACTTACGAATATTGCTATATCTTGTTTCATAGACCCGGTTATCTATCCGCGTGATTTTACTACATCTAGTCATACTATACTATAACTGTTACTTCGATTTATTGTTGCTGAGGTCTGCTAGCAAAGCTTACTCTCGTTTCTTATCCCATATGTATAAATCTAAGTTCTTTAATGCTTCCTCATTACTATTCATCTTAAGAATTATGGCCTAATCTTATCTCACACTTTGTAACTTTTATCCATCCATTGTTGATTCACCTTATTGTTGATCTTAATTTACCACTGATAACTTGACCTCTTATGTAATACTGCCGCTAGGGCTCACGTCTCGTCAGAGAACATCTAGAATAATTTCCATAATCGTATTTCATAGTATCCCAATGTGATTCACCTTATGGGGGTATCCTAATCCTGTGCCGTCCATGAAGTCTTTTTTCTTCTTCAAATCATTACTCAATCAAAGGTCCAAACGCCATCCTTTATCTATTACAATTACAACATCATTCTACTACGAGGGCAGCATTCCATCTCTTCTAAATGCTATTAGTCTTTAGACTCCTTTGAGTTCATTCAAGCTATACTGAACATTCTATAACTTAGAGAAACCATCAGCTCTCTTGTTTTCACGGGCTTAACCCCGAGGACTTATCCATTTTCGTCACCTTCTCACCTGATTTTTCTTATCCTTACTCTTGTCTTCTTAAAACCTTGTCGCTCTACCATACTTTAGCTTGTGACCTACACATATCTATTATACTACTTGCAACCTTCCTTTAACTTTCTTGCCCCATAGATTTCCTTATGTTATTCTGGAATATCAAACGAGACATCACATCGTCTCCAACTCTTCTTTACTCTGTTAACTAGACCTCTCAGTACCTAGAAACCATAGACTGGAAGATATTCCATTGACGACGCCTCTACCATTCCTGGATACTGAATCTCAGTGCTTCTATCTGGAGTATGGATTATTCACAATTTTCTACACCTGAGTATCTCGTACGTTGTTCACCAAAACCTTACTTACCTTAAAATATCTCTTCACCTCTTCTACTCCTTTCATATCCTCCCTTCCACATAGGTATAATTCACCTCTACATCTTGAAGCTCTATTATAATATTTGCACATCCGGTGCATACACAATCCGGTGGGAGCTTCATAATGACTTCTTATGAGGACGATATTCTTCTAACTGGATTTATCGTAGAGCCATTGTAGAATATGGTTATTGTACTATCTCCCTTGTACCTCTGATATTAAGAGTAATTCTACAATGTTCTTAATCATGATTTCTATAACTTTCCGGGTCTAATAATCAGACTCCTAATTTACTTAGTTGACGTAACTCTTTAGTTTCCTCTTCCTTTTGATCGGCCTTTTTGTAGGCTTAAGCTATCTCCCGCTATGACATTAGCTATTACTTTAGCCCTTCATGAACGCTATGGAATATCCATGATATAGTCTTTTAACAATTCAAACCTTCGTCTATGAGATGGACTCAATTCTTTCTTTTAACTTATACTAGAGTCTTTTACGGCTGTATGATTGTTAACATATATGCTGCATGGATAATACTCCGAAATCTTAGGTGTATTCATAATGTAATTATCTCTGGATCACTGATCAAATAATTCCTTTCATTCCTTCCCAACTTTCTTTAATTGCAAGCAATTGCTTTTCCTGGTCATTCTGCCACTTGTTGCGTGAATACTTAGCTTATCTTAGTTCCCACGCATACCGGAAGTTTCGTGCAACTCATATGAACTAGAATATTACTTTTGATTTTACTTCCTATTCATTAGCCATGGTAGGTGCCACTTTCTTTTGGCGTGCATATAATTTTGTAGTGAGACCGTTTTAACATAACCATTTCTCCTTCAAGTTACTATGTTTAGGTTGAAGCCTTCTTCCTTATTTCCTCGACTTCCATTGTAGTACTTAGGGAGGACCCTTTGGTTCTTGCAAGTATGTGAGCTTATTACATCATATGCTCGATGAAATTTTTGATGTCCTTCCTCGCCTATAATTATCCGTGGTTACTTACCTCCACGCCCTTGTGCTTGTAGGTTGCTTCTGAACTTGATATTTTGAATATCTTCCCAGTGGAATTCTCTTTTATTTTCGTAACACTCATAGGGTACCTTTAACTACCTGGATTCCTATCTGAATATTTCTCAAGATCACGATGTCATATCTGTGAGACTGAATTCCCCATGTTGGGGTTCTCTTTGTTTATCTTGCACGATCTGCTGATTTGTCTGCAACCTCTTGTATTGCCATAACTAGGCTCTTCCTGAATCAACTACTAACTACTCGTTGGCCCATTCTCATATCAATATTCCCCGTAATCTTTCTTGGGTCATTTTCTTTGTCTTAACTTACGTACCCCGCTGACTCCTTATCTACCAATAACATTTTGGGAAAAAAACCTTACTTCCTCTCCTTGACGTCATGTTTGCATAATGTTCTAGAATCGTAGCATATCTGTGGTTTTTGGATAAGTGCAATCTCATTCCTTTCTCATTTTTATCGCATTCTTCCTTTACCACTCCATAGTTACTAGGACCACTTAATTCTGACCTAATGCCATATCACTCTATATTTCTCCCGCTAGGGAAGTACTAAGATTTGGTGCTACGACGGTCTACCTATAAATGTTTTACCTCTTTATCTTTGGCGTCTTTTCACATCGTCGATGACCCTTACTCACCTTGCGGTAATCCTTTTGTACCAAGGATAACAAAATTCCTTACTCGCGAGGGTAACGCTTAGTATAACTAGAACATATAGTCCCTTAAGCTTAACCATTGCTTTCTTTAGGGAAGCGTCTTCCTGAATGATCATTCTTTGAATTTCTCATTAATCTCCTTCTGTTGTCCATTCTATTATCGCCGGAACGCAATTTCTAAAATTCTCATGATGCCGACTATTATCAAATCACTCAGTCCCTAATTCATGTTTAGTTTATCTTGTTCACCAGCCCATACTGATTTCTGTTACTTTGGGGTCTATCTTTCCCTTCTGGTAGTCGCGTTGGAGTCATGAACTTATTTCTCGAAATATGGATATGACTTTATGGCCTATACTCTTTCGTTGTCTCAAGGCCTGACACCTCTAATATTTTCCTTCACTTGACTATAAACTCTGTAATACTATAATTTTTTTGTTTGATCTAACGTTGTCATCCATGTATTACATTTTACTCATAATGCTTTATTTACTCTCTTCATATTTCCCTGTTAACATCTCTGTTTATCACTTTATTCTGAAAACTCCAACAAGATATTCTTTTGCAATTACCTCCCCTTGCTCCATCCCCGGGCTCTTTGGGTTGCCTAACATTCTCGCTCTACTAGGGACGAAAGCCATATTAAGGTAATATTTTCCCTTTCCCGGCTTCCAGTGCCTATTAATTTTTTTTTTGACATTCTAGTATTCATATCTAGATATACTATTCTAGAGTGCACCATCTGAGTGTCTCACAAGGAGATTTTGTTAGCACATTTACAATATCCTTCGGAAATGTCAACTAACGAAAACAATCCAACCATTATTTTGGGTTACTCTAACCCCAGCCGGTTCCTGATATCCCGTCCTTCTCTTAAACTATATCTATTGGCTCCCTTAGAGCATAACTGAGATAGGTGTGACTAATATTACATACCTCTATTACAATTGAAGGTAACTCAAAATGCTTATATTTCTCTGCTTGTATTGTAAATACTGTTAATCTTCATTAACTGGGTATCTCATACCCTTCTTCACCTTGCTTCTGTTACTTGCTGAAACTTGTGTTTACCTTTCGATTCTCTTATTCCTTTTTACGGTAATAGTGGATAGACATTCTTTCCTTAGGGACCCTTATCAAGAAATTTACACATCTTAGTATACAAATGATCTGCTGAATACCTCATATTTATCTGTCATAAGCATGATGCAGAAATTTCACAACTAGATCTTTTACCAAATGTCTTTCTGGATGTAGGCATTGTCGTATTATGAATAAGAGAGTTTAGGAAATTGAGTTCTTACAACTGAGCTCTACCATACAATCTGAGTAAGAAGAAAGAGTGACAGTACAAATGCCTAGTAGCCTCATGCTTATAAGTGTGGTGCACAACACACCTATAAACAAGACCCTACTGGACACAGCTTGTAGACTCCCCAGGACAGAACTACTCTGATACCACTTTTGTTACGACCCAAACCGATGGGCCACGACGGGCACCCAGTGCCTCACTCAACCGAGTACCAAACGTATCTTTCTTATTACATCATCATGGTTAAGTGGGACAGAAGGGCCGTATGAGTCAACAAGAATAAAATATGAGGAAACACTCGACATAAAATGACCCTACCTGATATAAAAACTTATACACGTGACATACGGGCCTATAAGGCCAACATGATCATTTGTATACTCAAAACATAGGCCGACAAGGCCGTACAAGTATCCGTATACATGACATCTGTATACAAGCATATAAGAGTACATAAGTAACATAAAGGTCGGGACTGTGCCCCGTTATACCAATTAATAGATGTCATAATTATACTAACCAAATAAGCAACTCCTGAGCAAAATGGAGTGCACCAACACCTTCTGCTGAGCTGATAACCTACTTGGAGGACTCTCAACCCGTCTATCGGGACCTGCGGGCATGAAACGTAGCGTCCCCAGGCAAAAGGGACGTCAGTACAAATAATGTACCGAGTATGTAAGAAATGAAAATTAGTAAATAATAGACATGAGAGAAACATGGAGTAAAAGACTCGACATGTAAATCTAAATAACTATGTCAATCATTAATATGTATATAATACCATGTATATGCGTATAAATGTCATGTAGTGCATAGGTGCATGTGTTCATAACATCATCAGCCTCTGAGGGCATCCCATCATATCATCTCGACCACTATGGGCAAAATCATGAACGCATACCAGTTGATCAGGCGGTGGTGCGTATATAACGCCGTAACCTTTTCCCATATCCTATATATATATATATATATAGGCGTATATAACGCCATCGGGTCATGGGTCAATGTACATGTATTAATGAATGCAATGCATGAGAAATACGTCAATAAAATCTCTCGGAGTGTCATAAGACCATTATGCCTTTGACTAATATCATGAAGTAAACTTTATCAACTTACGTATTTTCTGAGACCCATGAACAGATGATAGAACAATAGGACACATGAGGAATCAAGAACATATGCATCTTTAGTATTTTTATGAATATAGTCATTTATGAAAGTTATGTATTTGCTCGTTTCGTTTGTATCGTATGGATCATGCCAAAAATAAAGAAGGGATAGCCTTAATATACCTTATCTGATTCTCTTGACAATCCCTCTAACACACATTAATTGCGATGAAACACGTAACGACGAGATCAAATATGGAACAACCCGTATGATATTCTTAAGAAAGATTACACCGTACTCCCTTGTAATAGCCAAATCTCACGTTTTGATAAATGACCTTCACGCTCTTAAGATTGGATATGTGACTTTCACATTCTTAAGACTTACAATGGCTTTCCTTTGTTAAATGGATATGTTATGTCACGTTCTTAAGAATGCCAAATCTCTCATTTCTAATTTAGAAGGGTCTTTTATATTTGGATTGGTGTGGGCCCCACTTATGTGGTGGCTTAACCACATAATCCTTTAGTTTGCTACCTTTTCTAATCACTTAAGAGTCATGGATGTTAAGGTTGTTTTCTTCCACGTGGGTGGTTATTCATTCTCAACAATAAACAACCAATCATCTTAATTAATTGTTAATCTCTCACTAAAATTAATAATTACCCGATTATCCATATAATTAAGAATTATCTCAAATTACTTATAATACTACTCACTTTTAACACACCTTATACATATTACTATTATGGTCATGTGGTACCTTGTATGACACTAGTCCATAAATACAGGGTATTGTAGCTTGGACCATATTTTTTTATCAAAATGTTAAACTTCGACAAAGTTCTTTTTTTTCGATTTGCTTACCCTCTCACCTTCATGAATTTACTTACACTTATTTGAAATAGCATAATGCTTATAATCTCAAAATAATCTCATTCCTGAACTTATGTCGATTAACTTACGACGACACTGTAACATACGAAAATGCGGGCTGTAACATCTCATTTCTGAGCTTCCATCAATTTACTTATGGTGTACTTTCACGTACGATAACATGGGGTGTAACGTATTCATGCTTTGCGTAGTGGTCGATGAGGATGTCGATGTTTGGCAGAGGGAAATCGTCGTTTGGACTAGCTTTGTTGAGATCTCGGTAATCCACGCATATCCTGATCTTCCCATCTTTCTTGGACACTGGGACGATATTTGCTAACCAACTGGATAATTGGTGACCTTTATCACATTTGCCTCTATCTTCTTGGTCACTTCTTCCTTTATCTTTAGACTTAAATCAGGTTTGAACTTTCTGGGTTTCTGCTTGACCGACGATATGGTAGGATCGGTGGGCAGTCGATGCAAGACATTGTCAGTGCTTAATCCCGGCATGTCATCATATGGCCAAGAAAAAACATCGATGTATTATCGGAGGAGCTCAACTAGTTTTTTCCTTCTGCTCGACTTCTAGATGAATGCTTATTCTGGTTAATTTTTTGACGTCTTCTTCACTTCCAAGGTTGACCATTTTCATTTCTTCAAGGTTGGGCTTTTTCTAACTCTCCAGCTGTTCGATCTCCTGTGAGAGATTTTTCTTGCATCATACTTGTGTCATACTCCTCATAATCTGGGTAATTGCGCTCGACGATTTCGTTACATGTCACAATCGCGGAACGCGTGTTTTTAGCATTTTGATTACTGAAAAGAAAAGCTAAGTATAAATGAAGCGGTAAATAAAGTTTCAATATTTTGAGAAAATGATTCTTTTTATTTCATCAAAAGAGGAACATCTTAAACGTTCAAAAGAGGCAAATGGAAAAAAGGTACAGACACAGTGCATGCCTCAATTAACCGTGCGCTTTTCAAAAGAAAACTTTTACAATTCCATACTACCAAGACTCTCGACAAACCAAAGATGGACTAGCGGTCCAATTCCGCAGCTCTTCCCCTGGTTCGGCATCCCTGATAGTCGCTGTCTTGATGTTAGCTTCTTCGCAGTATTTTTTGATCATATTCATGAACAGCTTTCCCATCCTGTCGATGATATTATCGTTTGGTACAGAACTCTAACCTAGACTTGAAACATGCTCTGGCACAAAAACCTTTTTCCTGGACCTACCGGTATGAGCTTTCCTCACCTGAGGCTGATATCCTATGCCGACCCTTTCTTTCTACCCATTAGGTTCAATTGTCTCTGTGATCCCGTCCGACCTAGATCCTAACCCTATTCCTGGCATGTATCCATGTTTCATCATCTCTTTCATAGCCATCTTGGATCTATACGGCGGCTGTATTCCTAAATTTTGTTCAGTCTCTTCCATTTCGGTAGTCTGCATGATTTCCACTACATGGAAAGAAAATCCGTCTAGCCTTTCAATGAATGTAACAACATGCTCCAAATAAGCGAAGTGACCCCACTCGCCGTGGACCACGATCTCCTGACATCCTCACTCAAATTTCATGCATTTGTATAAAGGGAATGGGACGACCCCTTCCATGTGTATCCAGGTCATTCCCAGCAGCAAGTTGTAGGAAGAAGAGATATCCATTACTTGAAATAATATGGGGCATTTGACCGGCCCGACTAGCAACACCAAATAAAATTCTCCAATAACATCCTTTTGCTAACCATCAAAGGCCCTTACCCTCGCATGACTTTCCTTGATTTCCCTCAAATGAATTCCTAACTCCCGTAAGGTAGAGAGTGGACAAACGTTACCTCCTGATCCTCCATCGACCAGCACTCGGGACACTACTTTGTCCCCACATTTGACAGTATTATGAAGAGATTTTTGTGACTTGCACCTTCGACAAAAAGTTCGTCTCTTCTGAAAGTGATCATATTTTCTTCAACCATTTTTCCAATGGTTGCAGCCAGCGCCTCAGTGGTGATGTTGCTTGGTACACTTACCCCACTTATTGCTTTCAACAGAGCGCCTTTATGACTGTCCGAGCTCACCAACAAGTCTATGATTGATATCTGTGTTGGACTTTTCTTCAGCTGCTCCTCCATGGAGTACTCTTTGGTCGACATTCTCTTCCAGAACTCGGCGGCTTCTGGGTCTGTTATGTTCCTTCTTTGAATTTGCTTTGTTCCCAAGTTCCCTCGATTGGCAATCTTCAGGAGCGTAGCATCTCCCAGACCTAGTCATACAAACAAATCCTAATTCCTTACCCAAACCTATGCAAAAGCTCAAGACACCACTGTTGCGCCCTGTTTTGTACTAGTCAAAACAAGATTCAACTTGTGATTTCTCTGTTGTTGATGAAAGAGAGTTGCCACCTAATATTTAAAGGTATACTAGGGTAGATATTTAATTAATAAGTCATATTATTTATTAGTCTTCTAACCGGTGAGATTATGGGTAAGTGTTCTTGTTCTTCTAAAGGGAAGGTATTAAGCACCCCTTAAAATCTACCTGAGGTAGCTCCATAGGACTTTTTGTACTATGCCTTAACTAGTGTTGTAAAGCTTACCATATATTAGAGCATAATTCCTATGAGGGAAGAGTGTAGTTTTAAAGAGGATGAATTTAAAAGAGTGTCTTAGAAAATAATGTTAATGCATATATGCTTGAAAAATGCTTAAAGGTATATATAATGTTTGTATGAAAACATACGAAAAGAAGAGCTAAGTTTGAAAATGTTTTGTCTTTTAAGAAGCATGGAGGTTTTTATTATAAGTGAGCGTAAGATATACCTTAGCTTTTAAATATTTGAAGGGGGCCGTTTGAAAATCCGTACTTGAGGCGGCAACACCTTATTTTCGAAATGAATCGATTTCCCTTTAGAAGGTCAAACTTGCGTTTCAAATCTGATTCCCTTTTTGAAAGAGGAGCTTCCATCTCGTGTTAAGCCTTTGGACTTCAAAATTTTAAGAAAAGTTAGAAAAACATAGTGGATTAATTGTACAAACAACTTATAATTAGTGAAAGTGGGATTAGTTACTAACTAATACTTTTTTAATCCTAGGTTCTTTAAGGCTTGCCTAAGTTTTTATATGACTTAAGATATAAAGTAAATCATTCAATCCAATATATTATTGTTGTATATATGTGCGAAACAACGAGAGTGCACCAAAATAATCAACGCAATGCATCTAAGCTAGAGAAGCAGTACCAATAAAGAGTAAAAAGAGAGGATTGGACTCTGGATTTTAGGCCTCAAAGAGATAAGTCCAGTAGTAGAAATAATGTGCAATGGCGGACTCTGAATTTCCAGAAAACACAAGGCTGGGCTTGGGCCTGAGTTCCTTGAGAACTCGGCAGGCCCAGGCAATTGTACATGTTCAATGAAAAGAGAAAAAAGAGAAAGTTATTAGAGAATAATACTCAATATATGTTTACACATGAAACTTTCAAGCAAATAAAAAAGAAGGCGATTTACAGTAACTAAACATTAGGAAGGTCACACTAATTTAGTGGCTATGTATAGCAAATGATCCACATTGAAAACCTTTCGTTGTCATTAAATATTAAATCCAAAGAGAATAACAAGTGTCAATGAATTAAAAGCTAAGGAGAGTGTTCTCTCAAGGTCGAAGCCCTCTTTGAATCCCCCGACACTTCAAAGTTCCCAAGGGTCTCAAGGCCTAGGGCAATGCTTGTGCCGGGAAGAGTAGCCCAACCAAATGTTAAACTCTATTCCCAAATACTCTTAAACACTAATGACTCATTGTTCCCTATAGGTTTAGGTGTCAATGAGGCCCTTTCAATGTGAATCACCCACCAAATACTATACCACAAGAGTATACCCTTCTTAACAGAATAACATGAGGAGCGCAAAAGGATTATCTACATACTATATCTCCAACATTAAGTGAACATATTGAACAGGTCTAACGGTCCAGACTTCAAACACATATAGAGGTAGTGGTATTAACATACTACAGTTAGAAAACCAAACACATGAGATTAATAAGATTAAGGTTAAAACATTTGCATGATTTAAATCTATGAAATACATGAGTATGGATACATTCAATTCATAATCCAAGTCTTAAATTCTAGCATCTATATAGGCTAATGATCCTTATTGACAACCTCTGACGGTATTAACAGAGAAACAAGTTAACCACTCAAAGGTGTTAGTATTACCAATTATCACTTCTAAAGGATATTGAGAGAATTACAAGTTAAGATTCCAGATTAAGGCCTCTAAAAGGGAATTAAAGAAGCTTAAGCTACCAACTTTGTCTATTTTAAAGATGAAGACATGGCTACTTCTTCCTAAGACTTTTAATTTTATATTGAGAAAGCATGATGTTAAACTCTATCAGTAACAATAGCTAGGTCTGCCTGG
This sequence comes from Nicotiana knightiana, assembly GCA_005239525.1. Lineage (NCBI taxonomy): Eukaryota > Viridiplantae > Streptophyta > Magnoliopsida > Solanales > Solanaceae > Nicotiana > Nicotiana knightiana. The sequence goes on along the minus strand of ML436811.1, from coordinate 44,783 downwards.
TTCCTGCAGGCTTACTAAAGCTCAAAGAACAACAAAGACATACACATGGTCGTGGAAAGCAGATAAACAAGTATTGCAAGGATCTAATGAATGCAAGATCACCTATACATGTAACATGAAGTTATATTATCTTAAAAATGAAAATGACATCATCATTAAGCTAACAATGTCAACACATATACTTCAGAAAAAGGATAGGGATGTTATTAATTTGGAAAATTGTCAAGCAGGTTAAGGTTAGGATTTCGAATATAATGGAGCTTAGTTTTAACATCCTAGGATACCATAATATTGAATAAGGCCTCATAACTTAGGTCATACATGTGATAAATTTCAAAATATATACAAAGGTAGTATAGGAACTTAGTATGCTCAAATCATGCTCATACAGTATGATGAAATAACTACAAGCTCATGAAAGAGTCAATGACCTCTGAAAGATCAAAGAAAAATATGCTAAAGGAGAGGATAAGTTCAAATATCATAAATTGGCATTCCTAGGAGAAGACAACAGCCTCACAGACTCTATTTTATTAAGTCTAAGTATCAAATAAACTACTACAAACATAAATAATACTTAAGGAAGAATGACAATGATTAACTGAACGTTAAAGAAGCCTAAAGAGTAAGAGTATATATCAGGATAGCTTAAGAATTATTAGACTTTTCTTAAGGTTTAACAACAGAGACAGACCACCAAATACTCATTAAGACTATCACAACGTTATCACTCAAATAACTCATGATTTTTGCAACATAACTATTTACAAACAATAATTTAACAACAGAACGAATCATACTTAATCAAACAAACGAACAAAGAGAGAAATTGAGATTTTACTAACCTTTTCTAGGGCAGCAAACCAAACAGTAGTTCAATTTAATCGCGTAAGACCCAAAGCTTCAGGTTTGAGCATTGAAAGAACTCAAAAAAAAAAAATAGAATCAGTAAGGAGCCTAATATTTTATGGAATCTTAGTGTTGCTTTTGTGTTCGTGTTCGACCTGGTCTGTTAGGTGAGAGCATTGAAGGCTCTATTTATAGTGCATTCAATACCTTAGGGTTCCGACATATTTGAATTAGATAGTGGAAGATCACGGTAGTCGAGTGATGATAGCAAGGTAGAGGTAAAATAAGAGAAAATAGAGGGAAAATAGTGAGGAGTTAACCTGGGTAATGGGAAATCGACCGTTGAACGTGAAAATCCATCGGGCAAAGCTCCAATGTCAAGAGTCATTGCATCTCACCTATGGACGATGAATAATGATGATGAGTTTAGAGAAAATCTTCATGCATGGTGCGATTGGAAAGAACATTAGAGAAACCAGACGATTTGAACTTTTGTCTTTGAGTCTAGTGTTTCATGTTTGGGGATTTTGAGTTTTAACAATGAAATAGGGAATAACCAGGCGAGATTCGCAGTCATAGGAGGCAGATTAAGTGTTTGCCATTTGATTTTTGTGACCTTGCATCGATTTGTGCAAGGTTCCATGATTGATGGATGTTGAAGGGATGAGAGAAAATAGAGAATTTTGAGAAAGAGGGGCAGTCGGTCTTGGGAGGAAATGATTATGGTTGGGGGGGGGGGAGGTGTGTCTCTAGGTTTAAAATGGGAGATGGAACGAGAGCTATTGGATTATTTGATCAATGAATTCGATTATTTTGGGAAGTAGGCATTTAAAATGATTTATGAAGAAAATTTGATGGCCGTTGGATTCTTGTTATCCAATGGCGGAGATAAAATGAGACGGGCTTTCAAAATAAAATGAAAAAAGAGATTAATCCTGGTCCGTTGATGATATGAATCAACGACCAGGATGGGCTATGTTTCTTTTGAGAGGGAACAGGAAAGGCAACATGGCATACTGTCATTGGCTCAAATGTGAGGGCATGGATTGCCATAGTGGAAAGAAATGGGTGGACTTGGACTGGGTCTGATGGGATTGGTCTTGGGTATTGGGCTGGTTTTGATTTAAAGAGTAGCCAATTTGTGTTTAATTGTGCAATTGCAATTGTAGCCATTTAGTCTTTAACCTTCTAAAAATTAATTTAATTAAACTTAAATAATTTCCAATAACAAATTAGTAAAATTACAAATATCAAATATACTATTAATTATTGTAATTAATTATTTATAAGAAACTTTATTTTCTAAATTACAACACTAATTTTAAATTATTAACATAATACTATAATTAATTAAACTTTTAAGAAGCAATTTGTTAAATTAATTATAAAAAACTCTACGGCACATTTAAAGAATTATTTTAATAGTATTAAAATATAAGGGTATTTGTAATTACATAATACTAGTACTAAGTGATTAATTTCAAAACTAATACTTAATTAATTTGCAGAAATAATTATTTATTGAAAGAAAATACTTTCAAAATTTTTATTGTAAATTATTAAGTACAAATAAATTAATTTTAAGAGGAAGGGTTAAAAATTGACTGTCAACACCTGCCCCTCTTTGACCGGAGATGATGAAAGAGTTTTCGGGCAAAGAAATTGAACCAAAGCCAACTTTGTCCGACTTTAGGCATGCATTGCAGGAGTGGCATGAATATTATAAGTTACAGTATTGGTAGTTAAGGAAGATTCTGGGAGGATTTTGGGAAGAATTTTGGAGGGATTGGGGTCGAATTCAGGCTTTGAATTTCTTAAATACCTCGACTATAATGAGGATCAGGACTCATGTACTTCTGGAGTGAAGATTTTTTTAGGAAGCGATACTCGCATAAACTACCCCAGTGTTGTATTACAACGATACGGCGAGGCAGAGGATTCGTCACTCATGATAGCTTGAAATTTGCGTCTTGACTTGAAAGATTTAATAATTTTGAGTTCCACTGGTCGTTTTGTGCCTGAACTTGGATCCTTGGCCCGCTGATGAGTTTGCTATCCTCATAACATTGTAGTTTGGTTTGATGCTTAGAAAGAGTTCCACGTTGCGATGTTTGTTCCTGCAAAACAAATGAAATACACCCATACCCATATATTGCAATGTAGAATATATTAAGATGTGATGTAGATGATGCATCAATGATGATTCCTGGCTGCCGGCGAGCCGTTATTTATGATTGGGATGATGGGATACTTTATCTTGGCTTGTTTGTTAGCCGGGCTGTGTACCGTTCCGCATCTATCAAAGTATTTGAAATTTTTCTCCGCTTGTTGAGAGAGCTTGATTTGTAGAGTGCATCTCCTCTTGTTAGGTGAGCTTTGCACTGAGAAATATTTCCTCTTGTTGGGAGAGCTTTGCACTGAAATGAAAAATAATCTCCGCTTGGGAGTGATTTACTAAAACCGCAATCATTCATGAAGATGCATAGCAAAATGTCAAAACATTCAAAGTAATAGAAAAGGAAAAGAAAAGCATGCCCAAGAGATAGTCTTGACTATGAAGCTAAGTTGCGTCCATCGATTGTCAGAACGTCGGGGGCAAGGTTTGCGACTCTCTGTTCTGGCGTCCGTTGTGACTGTGGAAATTTGGATTGTTCTATTGGAGGGATGAACAATTTGTTGTATCAAGGTTCCGATTGGCGAAGCCGACGTTCTATTTGTACAGGTTGCTCCGATCGGTTAAAATGACAGTTTGCTATATACAGGACTTCAATTGGTGAAGCCGGTGGCTTGTTTGTAAAAGGTGCTCCGATCAATTGAGCAGGTGGTTTGCTATATACAGGGTTTCAGCTGGTGCTGCCAATGTTTCGTTTTGTACAAGGTGCTCCGATTGTTTGAGCATGCGGCTTTCTATGTACAGGGTTTTACATTATCAGCGGTCTGACTCCGAGGTACCTGCAAAGGATTCAAAGATTAGCCTTCGCATTACCGAAAAATTGAAGCAAAGGAGAAGGAGAGATAATCTTAGGAAGGTGGCAGATCCGCCATTTGACCTAGTGTGGGCTCAATGATTCCTTGCTTCCTGTTGACCCTGCACTCAAAGAAATATTCTTAGTGGGAGCAAGGAAGTTGGTTTGGGTAGACCACCGTGGCCTCTGATATGGTTGTGTCACGAAGTTCGATAGGTGGAACAAATTACTGTATTTTTAGAAAACATTTGGAAAATACTTTGTTTTTTAAGGCAAATGCCGTCGTTCTGGATTATCACGTTATGAAAAACTCTCCATACGCTAGCGTCTCTTCTCTAAAACTTTATCCCGTTGATGTCGATCTTCCGTGATGCTTTTGACAACACGGTTGCTTGCTATTGCGACTGCATCCTAATTTGAACTAATGCATTACAAAGGTTCTCCTAAGGTTATGACCGAACACTTCTAGGTTGCCTACGTATCCAAAATAGAATCAGGTATGAACGTAGTTCGTGAATGATAATAAAATATGAAGATGACCGGGCCTCTAAGGCAGCCTACATATCCAAATAGAATTAGGTCAAGGCGTAGTTTGATTACAATAGATGCAAGAATGATGAGATTGAATGAAATGACCGAGTCTGACTCATACTGTCTATGTATCCAAATGGAATCAGGCCAGAACGTAGTCAATTTACAAAAGACGACTGAATCCGATGAGGATTGCCTACGTATTCTTTCTAAGGAAGTCAAGTCGGCGTAGTTCTATAGCAACATACAAAGTGATATTTGGTTTATCTATTACAAGATAAAGGGGGGAGAGAAACCGAATTCTACATAGGTTGCCTACGTATCCCTCTGTGGAAAGTCAGGTTGAATGTATTTCTGTTACAGCAAAAAACTAACTCTATTTGTCTTCAAACACAGTGTCTCTTGATTGCGTCTGAGTTGATGGGCTTTGTGTTGATTCTTCCATCCATTTCTGCGAAAATTAGAGCTCCACCAGATAATACTCGGTGAACCACGTAAGGACCTTGCCAGTTTGGTATGATTTTTCCTTCAGCTTCCTCTTGGTGAGGAAAGATTCTCTTCAAGACCAACTGCCTCGGTGAGAAGTGGAAAGGCTTCACTCTCTTGTTAAATGCACTAGTCATCCTGTTCTGATATAGGTGACCATGGCATACTGCATCCATTCTTTTCCCGTCGATGAGCATGAGTTTCTCCTGTCTGACCTGTATCCACTCTGCATCATCCATTTGGCCTCTTGAATGACCCTTAAGGTTGGTATTTCGACCTCTGTAGGTATCACAGCTTCAATGTCGTATACTAACACATATCGAGTTGCCCTAGTGGATCTTCTCATGGTGGTCCGATAATCCAATTAGGCAAAAGATAGTTTCTCATGCCATTGCCTGTGATTTTCCACTATCTTTCATAGAATCTTATTGATATTCTTGTTTGCTGCCTCGACTGACCCATTGATTTGTGGTCTATAGGCTATAGAATTGCGATTGATGATTATGAACCTCTCACAAATTTCTCTCATGAGCTTTCTGTTAAGGTTAGTGGCATTATCAATGATGATAGACTCTGGTGTTCCAAATTTTGCAAACGATGTTGTTCCAGACGAAATCCGCCACTACCTTCTTTGTGGCGACCTTGTAAGTAGATGCTTCGACCCATTTAGTGAAATAGTCGATAGCTACCAAGATGAAGCAATGCCCATTTGATCCGGTGGGCTCTAAAGGTCCAATCACGTCCATGACCCAAGCGGTGAACGGCCAGGGTGAACCCATTACATTCAACTCATTTGGTGGAACCCAGATGAAAACTCTGTAAACCTGGCACTAGTGACACTTGTATATGTATAATTTCGCCTTCCATAGTCATCCAGAAGTATCCATCTCTCAAGGTCTTGGCTAATGTGAACCCATATATGTGGGGTCCGCACGTTCCTGCGCGTATATCTTCTAATAACCTGGTTGCCTCAGCAGCGTCTACACATCTCAACAAACCTAAATATGGGATCCTCCTATACAGACTTCCCCGTTGAGGAAAAAATGGTTTTCCAACCTCCTGAGGGCTCGCTTTTGACCATTAGTAACATCCTCCGAGTATTCTCTAATTGCAAAGAATTTCTTGATGTCGTGAAACTATGGCTTACCATCTGGCTCTTCATTTACATAAAAGCAATAGGCATGTTGATCCATGATCTCTACCTCGATAGGGTTGATGTAGTTCTTGTCTGGATGTTGAATCATGAATGATAGAGTTGCAAGGGCGTCGGCGAACTCGTTCTAAATCCTAGGGACATACTTGAACTCAATTTTTGTGAACTTCTTGCATAACTCTTTCACGCAATGCTGGTATGGAAGGATCTTGACATTTTTGGTGGACCATTCCCCTTGGACTTGGTGAATATATGGATCAGAATCCCCTATGACAAATAGTTCTTTGACTCTCATGTCGACTTCCATTCTGATCCCAAGGATGCACGCTTCGTATTCAGCCATATTACTGGTACAAGGGAATCTTATCTTTGTCGATGATGGATAGTGCTGTCCAGATTCCGAAATCAGGACTGCTACAATTCTCACTCCTTTAAAGTTTGTTGCTCCATCGAAAAACATTCTCCATCTGGGGTATGATTCTAAACTATCTTCTCCCGCAAATAATACTTCTTCGCCGGGAAAATACATAGCGAGTGGCTCGTAATCCCCATCCACTAAATTCTCTGCGAGGTGGTCACCCAAAGCTTGCCCCTTGATAGCCTTCTAAGTTATGTACACAATGTCAAATTTGCTTAGGAGAATTTACCATTTAGCTAGCTTTTCGGTAGGCATCAACTTCTGGAAGATGTACTTGAGCGTATCGAGTTGAGATATCAGATGCGTAGTGTATGATGACATATAATGCCTTAGTTTCTTGGAAATCTAAGTCAGAGCACCACAAGTGTGTTCTATCAAAGTATACTTGGCCTCGCATGGCGTGAACTTCTTACTTAAGTAGTAGATGGCATGCTCTTTTCTCCCAGTTTTGTCATGTTGTCCCAACACACAACCGAAGGCGTTATCCAAGACTGAAAAATATAGTAACAATCGCTTCTCGTGTTCGGGGGGAACCAACACTGGTAGATTTGACAGATATTCTTTGATTCTATCGAAGGCTTTTTGGCACTCTTCTGTCCATTTTGTGGCAGCATCCTTTTTCAACAACTTGAAAATGGGTTCACAGATTACCACAGACGGGGCTACGAAGCGACTGATGTGATTCAATCTACCCAGGAAACTCATTACATCTTTCTTGATCTTCAGTGGTGGAAATTTCTGAATGACTTTTCATTTTGATGGGTCCAAATCTATCCTCTTCCTACTTACAATAAATCCCAACAATTTTCCAGCAGGGACTCCGAACGCGTACTTTAACCGGTTCAACTTCAAATTGTACCTTCGTTGGCATTCAGAAAATTTCCTCAAATCGTCTATGTGCTCTGAACTCTTTCGAGGCTTGATGATGATGACATCCACACACATTTCAATCTCCTTATGATCATGTCGTGAAAAAGGGTCATCATGGTCCTCATGTAGGTGGCACCGGCGTTCTTGAGACCGAACAACATGACTCTATAGCAGTAGACTCCCCAAGGTATGGTAAAGGTTGTCTTCTCTGCATCTTCCACGTGCATCAATATTTGGTGGTAACCCAGCAAAACAATCCACAAATGACACGATGCAGGCCTCAATTAACCGTGCGCTTTTCAAAAGAAAAATATTACAATTCCATACTACCAAGACTCCCGACGAACCAAAGATTGACTGGCTATCCAATTCCACAGCTCTTCCCTTGGTTCGATATCCCTGATAGTCGGTGTCTTGATGTTAGTTCCTTCACAGTATTCTTCGATCATATTCATGAACAATTTTCCCATCCCGTCGATGATATTATCTTCTGGTACAGAACTCTGACCCAGACTTGAAACATGCACTGGCGCAAAAACCTTTTCACGGACCTACCGGTATGAGCATTCCCCACCTGAGGATGATATCCTATGACGACCCTTCCTTTCTACCCATTAGGTTCAATTGGATCTGTGATCTCGTCCGACCTGGATCCCAGCCCTGTTCCTGGCCTGTATCCATATTTCATCTTCTCCCTCATAGCCATCTTCGATCTATACGGTGACTACATTCCCAAGTTTTGTTTAGTCTCTTCCATTTCAGAAGTCTGCATGGTTTCCACTACATGGAAAGAAACTCCGTCTAGCCCTTCAGTGAATGGAACAACATGCTCCAATTAAGCGGAGTGACCCCACTCGCCGTGGAGCATAATCTCCTAACATCACCACTAAAACTTTATGCATTGGTATAAAGTAGATGGGACAGATCCTTCCATGTGTATCCAGGGCCTTCCTAGCAGCAAGTTGTAGGAAGAAGAGATATCCATTCCTTGAAACAATATGGGGAATTCGACCGGCCCAATCTGCAAGGCCAAATAAAATTCTCCAATAACATCCTTTTGTGAACCATCAAAGCCCCTTACCCTCACGTGGCTTTCCTTGACTTCCCTCAAATGAATTCCTAAGTCTTGTAAGGTAGAGAGTGGGAAAATGTTGCCTCCTGACCCTCCATCGACTAGCACTCGGGACACCACTTTGCCCCCACATCTGACACTGATATGAAGATCTTTGTTGTGACTTGCGCCTTCGACAGAAAGTTCGTCTCTTCTTAAAGTGATCATACTTTCTTCTACCATTTTCCCAATGCTTTCGACCAACGTCTCAATGGTGGCGTTGCTTGGCACACTTACTCCACTTAGTACTTTCAACAGGGCATCTTTATGACTGTCATAGCTCATCAACAAGTCCATGATTGATATCTGTGCTGGAGTTTTCTTCTGCTGCTCCTCCACGGAGTACTCTTTGGTCGACATTCTCTTCTAGAACTCAGTGGATTCTAGGTCTGTTATGTTCCTTCTTTGGATTTTCTCTCTTCCCTAGTTCCCTCGATTGGCAATATTTAGGAGCGTAGCATCTCCCAGATCTAGTCATACCATGGGCTAGGCAGAATCTGTCATTTTGTCCTTCCCCTTCTGCTGGTACGTCCACGTGACAATTTTGTATTCCCGAGACTCTTCGTCGCCTGTAGTAGCGATAGGTTGTCTCTGATAAGTCTGAAATGTCACTGTAGGCCTCACTTGTACTGTAATCAATGGATAACTTTGAGGAGGGATCCTAACGGCTTCTGCATTTCCTATAGTGACAATCATTCCTTAGGTCATATTCTTTGTCTAATGTGATCATGTTGACCTGCTGATTTTGATACTTTAGTAGTGGATCGCGATTCACATTGGGCGGCGCCGGAGTGAACTAATGGCTCCGCTCTTGATAAAAATTTCAATCTTATTTTTTAGCTTAAAACAATCTTCAGTATCATGCCCAGGTACATTGGAATGGTACACGCATCTTTTAGTTGAATCAAAATACTTGGAAGGATACTCAGGCACCCTTCCTTCCACTGGATTTATCAATCCTGCTCTTCTCAATCTCTCGAACAAATGAGCCAGAGGCTTAGCAATCGGGATGTAATTTCTAGAACCCCTCTCTTCAAAATTTGGACGAGGGTGTGGTGCATAAGCGAGTCAGGTTTGGTGAGTAGTAGTTTTGACAGGAGTGTATGGTCGTTGTGGGTTTGGGTTGTTGTTGGCTTAAGGAGGGTTGTATTGTGGTTGAGGATGATAATATGGCTGGGTGTTATATACAGGAACATAAGTGGGTGGTGGTGAATGATTATTTGGGGAACATGAAGTGTTTCCGTGATATGGGTTCGGTTGATAGTAATGGACGACTGCTGAGACCTCCTCTTTATTCTTTTTTCCGCTACAGATTGACCCCGATTAGATGGCCTTGCTGGCCGCTTGTAGTGCTTCCATAGATTGTGCTTTACCAGATTTTACACCCTCTTTCTAAGAAATCTCCCATCTTGACCAGTTGGGGAATTTCTGTCCCATCATTCCCATCATATTTTCGAAGTATATCCCTTCCTGGGCTTTGATGAAATACTTGGTTAATTCTTTACCGTCCAGCAGAGGTTGTGCCCTGGTGGCCTCTGACCTGCACTGACGTGCATATTCTTGGAATGCATCATATGGCTTTTTCTGCAGGTTCACCAGTGCGAATCTATCGGGGGTGATCTCTATGTTGAATCGAAAGAGATTCATGAAGTCCTCTGCCACATCTTGCCAAGTTCTTGAGTTTCGCAGATCTTGTCGAGTATACCAGGTGAGTGCTTCTCCCTTCAGGCTCCTTATAAATAATTTCATTCTCAGCTTCTCATTCCTCCCCACCCCGACTACAATATGCCCTCAAATGTGCGTGGGGATCACCTGTCCCATCAATGATAGCAAACTTTGGAGGATTTTACCCTGCTGGCATATCCGTATCTGAATAGATACATAGATCATCATTGTCCAAACTTTCACTTCCTCGGGCAACTTGGATGTTCTTCATTTGTTTTCTCAAGATTTGCATCTGCTCAGATACCGACTCCTCTTCCTTACTACTCAGATACATAGATCCTCGTTGTCCAAACCTCTCAATCTCGACATATTGGTCAATCTCATAAGGAACCCTGACCGTGATAGGCGATGTAAAGGTAGGTTTAGAAATGTCATATATAGGGGGAACATATCGCTCATGAGCGGCGGTATGTGCCACAAGTATGTGCTGGTTTGGGTGAGTGGTAAAAGTTACTCCGCCATGAGGAGGGGTGTGAGTTGAATTGGTGGTGATAGGAAAGTTTTTTGGTTTCTAAACGTACTGTGGTACGTAGGGAGTGTGGATAGGGGGATTTAGTAGGTTTGTAGGGTTACTGGAGGTATGGCTTGAGTTGTAGGAACTGAAGTTGGGGTGTTGTTGTTTTGGCGTGATGTGCAAGGAACGTGGTCAAGAATTGAATCCAAAGAAGGAAAAAGAGGTGGTTGAGGAAGAGTTGTCATGGCCAGATGTGCTAGTTCCCTGATATGTTTTACTTCCTCTCATAGAGACTCCATTTCTTGGGCCATCCTGGCCACGTGTTCATCATTCCTAGTATTGTCCTTCTCCTTTGATCTCCCTGGGTTGTCGCCTATAGCTGACATCTTTCCCTTTGATCTTAGATTGTTCAGCGGTTCCACCAGTTTCAGGTCGACACAAACCAACTTTCTTTTTTTTTGGGGGTAATAATAAAGCAAAAGGAAAAATAAGAAAAAAGAAAAGAAAAGCAAACAGGAGTTAGTTTCTTCCGTTATAAAAGAAGGAAATCACAAAGAGAAATTAATTCACGCATTAAGGCTAGCGCGATTTCCTAGAATTCATGGGGACATCTCATTACTGGAGGTAGGCCTAAATCGTAGATGTTTGAAAAACATTTAGACTTGACACATTTAGATCCGAAGCAAGTTTGTTTTCATCGATAATTTGGACTGAGATACGTGGGAACAAAGATTACATCACTGTTTCATAGAGCTGCATGGGCTTGGACAACTTGCCCTTTTGGAAAGTAATAGAAAACTGGGGATAGGGTACGAAGTAGAAAAGAAGGGGAAATCAACCAACTCTAGTAACCATCTCCGGAGTCATTTCACGTCTTCTCTTCTTCTTTTGGTTATTCTTCCGCATCTTCCTCCAGGTCTTCTTCAAACTCCTCCTCGTCATCGTGAACTCCGACCCCTCCTCTGGATCTTCTTCTGGATCTGTACTAGACTCTATTTGGATGGACTCCACTACCCCGTCATTGTTTTCAGTAGGTGGCAACATGTGATAGATATCCTGGGACTACTTGACAGTGGATTAAAGTAGTTACAAGGTAATGTGGCAGGATCTCATGGTAAATTTGTAAAGCAGCCACTGTGTCTTCTAGCCAGGCTATACCCTCTCTGCTTTCCGAGCCAACTTGTCTTCCTCGGTGATCCAGACATGATACTCAGGAGTGTACCACGAGTTTTGACCCATTAACATTGTGACCAGGTCGTTGCACTCTTCTTGGAGCCTTCTTATCCTAGGGATCGAAATCTGTATGTTGTACTCATCCTCGTATAGCATTGTCCTTGTCCATAGAGGCACATCCTGGATTATACCGAACTATCTGAGAACTTGCGGGGGCGAGTATGGTTGAATGCCCTCAATACTGATCAGCTCAATGAAGTACTTCTAAGGACTCCTTAAGATTGCTCTTCCACATAACCATGATAGCTTCCAGTTGATTCATTCTCCACTCAAATTGGTCAGCATCTCCCTCCGCTCTTCTTGCCCATGTGGGGAGACCCAATGTATCATTCTCTCGTTGTGGCTGCAGATCATGTTGCTGACGCCCAAAAATTAGTCAATGGTGGCCTCTAACTAGAAGAAATGTTTGGTAGCCCAGATTTGAAGTAGAAAGTTACAACCCTTAAAGAAATCATACCCTCGTGCATATGCGGACAACCCTCATCATCTCAGCTAGCACCATCGACACCAAAGTAGCTTGAAGTTGCCACGGAAGGTTGTCAGAACCACGGGTAATAAGTTGATGTTGATCCGAACCTTTCTCTGCTAGAAGACCAACAATACCAACAATGCCAATGAGAAGGTGATAGGATTGAGACTCTCCCACGTTGCTTGATCACATTGAAACTCTCTCGAATACCAATCATAGCTTTCACACTTTCCAAATCTGTTGAACAGTTGGTCGAGGCTTACCCATCTGTCCTCAATATTTCTCAGACCCTGACTATTAGCCGGGCCTAAAGCATCCAAGAACTTGTAACCGGTCATAGTAACTGGTAGTATTGGTTTCCTTCCGTTGAACGTCAGCTCCGTGAAACTAGTAACTTCTTCCAATGTAGGTACTAACTCACAGTCAGCAAACTTGAACCCCACCTTAGCCGGATCCTAGAACTCTATAGCAGGCGAGTGAGCACCCTGTCTGCTCGAACGTTTAGCAAAGCGGTAAGTTCCCCCAGGTGTGTCCGAATCTCATTTCCGTGTTCTCGGTGAATGTTTTTCCACCACTGCTTCAACTTGTGTGGCGCTCTCGTCACCATGTTAATCTCAGGGATATTTTGGTTGATTTTCATTTTTTGAGTTGGGTAAAAGAGAAGTGTTTGGTAAGTGTTTTCTTCGGATCATTAAATATCTTGTTAGGTTTTTCAGTCTTCGACAGAAGTCGTGTCGTAGGGTGCATGACCCGTTGACATTAGGGTGGATTTCCTAATTGTGTGTCGATTCCAAGGACCGAATCACCTAAGGTTTATCCAATAACCTATACTTGCTAGAGTAGAGTGTTTCCTACTTTTGAATTGGACTGAAGGCTGCGAGGAGTTATGTCAGTTTACATGACAAAGACATTCTCTGAAACTAAAGAGCTTTGAAAAGAAGGTTCGGAGGGGTGTAAAAAAAAACCCTCGCGTGCCATTGTGTGTGATAGTGTACGGCCAAGACTCAATAGAAGGAAATGTGATGACATTGTCTATAAAGCGATAACAGTGTCTACAAAAGTAAGCCTAAGATATACCTTAGCTTTTAAATATTTGAAGGGGGCTATTTGAAAATCATATTACTCTAGAAAAATGCTACAAAAGCCTAATGCTTTTTTTAATCCTAGGTTCTTTAAACTCTACTCCCAAATACATTTAACCACTAATGAGTCATTCTTCCCTATAGGTTTAAGTGCCAATGAGTCACTTTCAATATGAATTAGCCACCAAACACAACACTACATGAGTATACCCTTCTTAACAGAATAACATAAGGAACACAAAAGGAAGCAGTTTTATCAACATACCATATCTCCAACATTAATTGAATACATTGAACAGTTCTAAAGGTCAAGTCTTCAAACACATATAGAGGATGTGGTATTAACATGTTATCGTTAGAAAATCAAACACTTGAGATTAAGCACCTTAAGGATAAAATAGTTGCATAATTTAAATCTATGAAATACATGAGTATGGATACATTCCATTCATAACCCAAGTCTTAACTTCTAGCATGTATATAGGCTAACAGTCCTTATTGACAACCTCTGAGTGTACTAACAGAGAAACAAGTTAACCACTCAAAGATGATAACGGAGACACTATTACCAATTATCACTTCGAAAGGGTATTGATAGAATTACAAGTTAACATTCCAGATTAAGTCCTCTAAAAGGGCATTAAAGAAGCTTAAGCTACCAACTTTTTCTTTTTTCTAAAGCTCTAGACATGACTACTTCTTCCTAAGATTTTTAACTTCATATAGACATAGCATGATGTTAACTCTATCAGTAACAACAGGAAGTTCATCTGAAACTCATAAGCTAGGTCTGCCTGGTTCATGCATGCTTAGTGAAGATCTAAGAACAACAAGGACATACACATGGTCGTGGAAAGCAGAAAAACAAGTATTGCAAGGATCTAATTAATGCAAGATCACTTATACAGGGAACATGAAGTCATATTATCTTAAACGTGAAAATGCCATCATCTTTAAGCTAACAATGTCAACACATAGACTTTAGAAAAAGGATAGGGATGTTATTACTATGGAAAATTTTCAAGCAGGTTAAGGATAGGATTTTGAAAATAATGGAGCTTAGTTTTAACATTTAGGATACCAGAACATTGAATAAGGCCTCATGACTTAGGTGAGACATGTCATGAACTTTAAAATGTATACAGAGATAGTATAGGAAGTTGGTATGCTCAAATCATGCTCATACAGTATGATCAAATAACTACAAGCTCATCAAAGAGTCAATTACCTCTGAAAGATCAAATAAAAACATGCTAAAAGATAGGATATGTTCAAATATCATAAATCAGCATTCCCAGGCTAAGGCAACAGCCTCACAGACTCACATCTATTTAAGTCTAAGTATCAAATAGACTACTACATACACAAATGATACTTAAGCTAGAATGATAATGCTTAACAGAACATCAAGGAAGCCTGAAGATTACGTATATAAGGATAACTTAAGAATTATTAGACTCTTCTTAAGGTTTAACAATAGAGACATGCCACCAAATACTCATTAAGACTATCACAGCATTATCACTCCAATAACTCATGATTTTTGCAACATAACTATATACTATTAACAAAGAATATAAAAAAGTCAAGACGTTGATGCATAACTTACTATCATTTAATAACAGAACGAATCATACTTAGTCAAATAAACGAACAAAGAAAGAAGACTAAGATTTTACTAACCTTTTTTAGGGCAGCTAACCAAATAGTAGTTCAATTTTATTGCGTAAGACCCAAAGCTTTAGGCTTGAGCAGTGAAAGAACTCAGAAATAAAAAGAAAACTAGAAATCAGTAAGGAGCCTAATCTTTTATGAAATTTTAGTGTTGCTTTTGTGTTTGTTTTCTATCTGGTTTTTTAGGTCAGAGCATTGAAGGCTCTATTTTTAGTGCATTCAATGCCTTAGGGTTCCGACGGATTTGAACTAGATAGTGAAAGATGATGATAGTCGAGTGATGATAGAAAGGTAGAGGTAAAATCAGAGAAAATATAGGGAAAATAGTGAGGAGTTTACCTGGGTGTGGGAAATCGACCGCTGAACGTGAAAATCTATCGGTGAAAGCTCCAATGTCTAGATATCATTGTGTCTGACCTATGGACGACAAATAATGATGATGAGTTTAGAGAAAAATCCTCATGCATGGTGCGATTTTAAAGAACATAAGAGAAACCAGACGATTTGAAATTTCGTCTTTGAGTCTAGGGTTTCACGTTTGGATATTTCGAGTTTTGAAAATGTAATATGGAATAACCAGGCATGATTCGCGGTCATAGAAGGAATATTGAGTGTTTGTTATTTGATTTTTGTGACCTTGCACTGATTTGTGCAAGGTTCCATGATTGATGGAGGTTGAAGGGAAGAGAGAAAAGAGAGAGTATTAGGAAAGAGGCGCGGCCGGTCTTGGGAGGAAATGACTATGGTTGGGGGGTGTCTCCAGGTTTAAAATGGGAGATCAAACGAGAGCCGTTGGATTTTTTTTATCAACGGCTCCGATTATTTTGGGCAGTCGGCGTTTAAAATGATTTTATGGAGAAAATTTGATGGTCGTTGGATTCTTGTGATCCAACGGCCGAGATAAAACGATACATGCTTTCAAAATAAATTGGAAAAACTAGATTAATCCTGGTCCGTTGATAATATGAATTAATAGCCAGGATGTGTTGTGTTTCATTTGTGAGGGAATAGGAAGGGCGAAGTGGCATGTTGTGATTGGCTCAAATGTGATGGCATGGATTACCGTAGTGGAAAGAGAGGGTGGACTTGGACTGGGTCAGATGGGATTAGGCTTGGGTATTGGGATGGTTTTGATTTAAAGAGTGGCCAATTTGTGCTTAATTGTGCAATTGCAATTTTAACCATTTAGTCTTTAACCTTCTTAAAATTAATTTAATTAAACTTAATTAGTTTCCAATAAAAAAATTAGTAAAACTACAAATCTCAAATATACTTTTAATTATTGTAATTAACTATTTATAAGATACTTTGTTTTCTAAATTACAACACTAATTTTAAATATTAACATAATAACAACAACAACAACAACAACAAAAACATACCCAGTATTATCCCACATTGTGGGATCTAGGGAGAGTAGTGTGTATGTAGACCTTACCCCTACCTTGTGAGGATAGAGAGGTTGTTTTTAATAGACCCCCAGCTCAGGAAATCATAAGCACCACATTAATGAAAATATAGACAAGAAGGGAAAATACCAAAAATCCATACAAAAACAGAATAAAAAATACAAGATAGTAAGGTGATCAGCAATGAAAGAAAACAACGATTAGTCATAAAAATCTACTACTAACAGAAAGTGAGACTGCATGCTAATACTACTGTTATGAACACTCCAGGCTACCAACTCTACTACCCTAATCCTCGACCTCCATACCTTTCTATCAAGGGTCATGTCCTCGGTCAGCTGAAGCTACACCATGTCTTGCCTAATCACATCTCCCCACCTTTTCTTTGGCCTACGTCTACCTCTCCGTAGTCCCTCCAACGTCAACCTCTTAAACCTCCTCACCGGGAGGTCTGTGCTCCTTCTCCTCACATGACCAAACCACCTAAGTCGCGCTTCTCGCATCTTGTCTTCAATAGGGTCCACACCACCTTGTCGCGAATAACCTCATTTCTACTCCTATCTAAACTGGTGCGCCCACACATCCATCTTAACATCCTCATCTCTACTACCTTTATCTTCTGGACATGAGAGATCTTGATTGGCCAACACTCAACCCCATACAACATCGTTGGTCTGACCACCACTCCGTAGAACTTACCTTTAAGTTTCGGTGGCCCCTTCTTGTCACACAAAACACCGGAAGCGAGTCTCTATTTCATCCATCGCGCCCAATATGATGTGTGACATATTTATCAATCTACCCATCCCCCGAATAATAGACCCAAGGTACTTTAAACTCCCTCTCCTAGGGATAACCTGCGATTCCAGCCTCACCTCCCTTTCCCCTCCTTGAGTCTCGTCACCGAACTTACACTCCAAGTATTTTGTCATGATGCTCAACTTGAAACATTTAGATTCTAGGGTCTGCCTCCATACCTCTAATTGCGCGTTCACAGCGTCTCGCGTCTCGTCAATTAATACAATATCATCTTCAAGTAGCATGCACCACGGCACCTCCCCTTGGATGTGGCGCGTCAGTACGTCCATCGTTAGAGCAAACAAAAAAGGGCTGAGTGCCGACCATTGATGCAACCCCATCATGATCAGAAAATGGTCTGAGTCCCCACCCACCGCCCTTAATCAGGTCTTTACTCCATCATACATGTCTTTAATCAACCTAACATAGGCAACATGTACACCTCTAGCCTCCAAACATCTCCAAAAAACCTCTCTCGGAACTTTATCGTACGCCTTTTCTACGTTGATGAACACCATATGCAAGTCCTTATCTCTCTCTCTCTATACTGCTCCATCAATCTTCTAACAAGGTGGATGGCTTTTGTAGTCGAACGCCCCGGCATAAACATAAACTGGTTCTCATGAATAAAGACACTCCTCCTCACCCTTAGCTATACCACTCTCTCCTAGACTTTCATAGTATGGCTAAGCATCTTGATACCCCGATAGTTATTGAAATTTTGGATATCGCCCTTATTCTTCTATACAGGAACCATCATGCTCCACCTCCACTCTTCGGGCAACTTCTTCGTCCTAAAATGAAATTAAATAACCTAGTGAGCCACTCCAAGCCTTCCTTGCTCGTACTCTTCCAAAACCGCACTGGGATTTCATCTGACCCGATCTCTTTTCCCTTGCTCATCTTACGCATAGCCCCCTCAACTTCATTAACTCTAATCCACCTATAATACCCAAAGTCACAAGGACTCCTGGAGAGTTCCAAATCACCCAGTATAATGCTCATATCCCCCTCCTCATTCAAGAGCCTATGGAAGTAGGTCTGCCATCTCCAACAGATAAGCCCCTCATCCAACAAAACTCTACCTTCTTCGTCCTTGATGAACTTCACTTGGTCCAAGTCACGCGCCATCCTTTATCGTGCCTTGGACAACCTGAACAACCTCTTATCCCCACCTCGTCCCTCGACTTCCTCATACAAACGACTAAAAGATACAATCTTGGACGCCGTAACTGCTAGCTTTGCCTCTTTCTTAGCCAACTTATAATTCTTCCTATTCTCCATCTTCTCTTCCTCGTCTACACTTTCCACTAGCTTCAGATACGCTGCTTTCTTGGTTTCCACTTTTCCTTGAAGCTCTCCATTCCACCACCAGTCTCCCTTGTGACCACCAGAGTAACCCTTTGAGACCCCTAATAACTCTCTCGCGGTTTTCCTAATGCACTGTGCAGTTGTGGTCCACATAGAGCTTTCGTCCCCACTACTCCTCCAAGCCCCCATAGTCACCAGCTTGACCTCCAACTCCTATGCTTTAGCTTCTGTCAAGGCTCCCCACTTGATCCTATGTTTTCTATACATCACCCTCTTCCTCCTCTTCCTCGTGATCTCAAGGTCCATGATCAGGAGCCTATGAAGGGTCGAGAGATTCTCACTTGGGATGACCTTGAAATTCGTGCAAAGACCTCTATCGAACTTCCTGTAGAGTAAATAATCAATCTAATTAATTAATTTTAAGAAGCAATTTGTTAAATTAATTATAACAACCTCTACTGCAAATTAAAAGAATTATTTTAATGGTATTACAAAATAAGGATATTTGTAATTACATAATACTAATACTAAGTGATTAATTTCAAAACTAATACTTAATTAATTTGCAGAAATGTGACGATCCAAAGGGGGTCATCACCTATTTTATTACCCATTCCGCACTTTTGAGGTCTTGAAAGCCTCATCTGTAGTTTCTTCGATTTGCGTGCACAGTCCGGCCGCATAGCCGGACAACTTAAATATGAAATTTTGTGAAAAATGCTAAGATTTGATATTAAAATGAATAAATTTGACTTCGGTCAACATTTTGGGTAAACGGACCTGGACCTGTGATTTGATGGTCCCGGAGGGTCCGTAGGAAAATATGGGACTTGGTCGTATGCCCGGAATCGAATTCCGAGGTCCCAAGCCCGAGAAATGAATTTTTGAATAAAATTGTTTTCTGAAAATATTTAAGGAAATTGAAAATGAAATATGATTAGAAAGTGATGGATCGGGCCCGTATTTTGGTTCCGGCACCCGATACAGGTCATATATATGGTTAAGCACTTTTTGTGAAGTTTGGTTGAAATCAGATTTCGTTTGACGGGTTTCGGACTTAAAATGGATATTTGATGTATATGATGTTTTTTTGGCGATTTGATCGCACAGATAAGTTCGTAGGATGTTGTGGGAGTTATCTGTGAAATTCGGTATCATTCCGAGTTGTATAGGTCAGTTCGGCACGTTGTTAGCAAAGTTTAGAAACCTTAAAATTCCTAAGTTTGGTTCTTGAGGTTTGGGGGTGTGATTTCGAGTTTTAGCGTTATTTTGAGTGTTCCGAAGGCTCGGGCGAGTCCGTAATACGATTTGGGACTCGATGGTATATTTGGACTAGGGCTCGGGAGGGCCCAGGTGCCTTCCGGGCACCTAACGGGGTTGAAAACCAGCAAACAAGGCTGCTGGTGCACCTGCTCTGGTGTGACCGCAGGTGCGGTTGCCCAGCGTCGTAGGTGCGAGACCGCAGGTGTGGTCCCAGGCATTGCAGGTGCGATCACCAGTGGCCTGGCCAGCCACCGCAGGTGCGGTCTCCACTTCACAGGTGCGATCCCAGATGCCCTAGCCCAATTCCGCAGGTGCGAGATTCTTCTCGCAAGTGCGAGATCGCAGGTGCGGTCCCCAGAGCCGCATGTGCTACTTCACTGTTCAGGCAGTGAGTTTTTAAAACGGGTTTTAAACCCATTTTTCTCATTTTCCATCTTCTTCCTTAGGCGATTTCCTCCATTTTTAAAAGCTATCAACTAGGTGTCATAAGGTAAGTGAATTCACCTGGAAATTTGTTTCATGCATGCATCCTAGCCTAATTCACTACATAAACTAGTGCAAAAATTCAAGAAA
Organism: Nicotiana knightiana; assembly: GCA_005239525.1. Classification (NCBI taxonomy): domain Eukaryota; kingdom Viridiplantae; phylum Streptophyta; class Magnoliopsida; order Solanales; family Solanaceae; genus Nicotiana; species Nicotiana knightiana. The sequence goes on along the minus strand of ML436811.1, from coordinate 24,408 downwards.
TTGGGTAGTAACCTAGAACTTGTGATCATTTGAGAATTTTCTGTGAATTGGCCATGAAATCAAGTAAGAATCGTATATTTATGATCCTTAGGCTTTGGGTGAGTGTTCCCTTCGAGAATTTGAAGAATCCGAGCGAGCGGTCCCGTGGTCGAATTTTGATAATTTTGGAAGAATGCTAGGAAATGGATAATTAGGCCATGTAGTTGAATCATTGAATCCTTATTGATATACTTGAGTTGATTATGTCTAGATAATACCATTCCAGAGTCGAATTCTAAAGGAAAGGCGGTGTTAGAGGGTTGATTGCTATACTTTGGACCCGAGGTAAGTGTTTGGTTTAACCGTAGCTTGAGGGAATATGAGTTGAGTATTATTTTCTATTTGCTAATTGTCAAATACGATGGATAGGCATGGTGACGAGTATCTATACATTGGTGTCTAGCATGACCGTGGGTCCCTATATTGTGAATATTCTGACTTTGTTGTAATTGCTATGCCTAATTGAGGATTTCCATACGTTGTAAAGGGCATGTGAAGGGAATTGTAATCTTTAAAGATCTTTTGAGCATTGACTCAAATTAATATATGAGATAATTACATCTTTGGAGCATTGGCTCAAATGTAAAACGAATAATGAAGATATATGAGATAATTTCATCCTTGGAGCGTTGGCTCAAATTGTGAAACGAATGATGAAGGAATATAAGATAATTACTTCCTTTGGGGCATTGGCTCGAGTAATAGAATAAATTATGGAAATGAACGTGAAAGAAAGAGAAAGAGTTATTGAAATGTACCCTTGCCGGGTCATCGTTGTATAGTTCCCTTGCCGAGATTTAGTTGAGTAATTGATGTTCCCTTGCCGGGATTTAATTGTTTAATTGATGTTCCCTTGCCGGGATTTAATTGTTTAATTGATGTTCCCTTGCCGGAATTTAATTGTTTAATTGATGTTCCCTTGCCGGGATTTCTATTTTTACTCTGTTTATTTCCTTGCCCTTGTTTGTGATTGTTGTTTGGGTGAGGAAGAGTGTTAAAGCACGAAGGATGATGCCGTTTTATATTATTATGAACGAGGGGACATTCCGTGCCATGTTTATATTAATTATACACGAGGGGACGTTCCGTGCCATGTTTATTTTTATTATGCACGAGGGGACATTCCGTGCCATGTTTATATTTATTATGCACGAGGGGACATTCCGTGCCATGTTTATATTTATTATGCACGAGGGGGCATTCCGTGCCATGTTTACATTGATTATGCACGAGGGGACATTCCATGCCATGTTTTATATTATTATTATTCACGAGGGGACATGTTGTGCCGCATCTTTCGCCATTTAATTTGTGTTGTCATTTCCCGTTATTATTTTCAGATATTTCAGACTGTTGTTTTCGTTTCTGTCATTTCAATATTTGCTATCTCTTGCCCCCAACATGTTCTCCCCGTAATTGTATTATTGTTTAGTTTCTGCTATACTATTGAACTGCACAGGTACACCTTGTTGTCGTGTCTTAGCCTCGTCACTACTTGGCCGAGGTTAGGCTCAGCACTTACTCAGTACATGGGGTCGGTTATATTGATGCTACACCTGCACTTCTTTATGTTGTGCAGATTATGCAGCCGTACCCGGAGGACATCATTAGTGGGAGTGTCTTCCAGCTTATCCTAGAGGCTTCAAGGTATACCCGTTGGCGTTCGTGGACCTTGGCGTCTCTTCCATCTCTTTGTCTTCACTTCTGTCTTGTTTCTCCTCTAGTTTCAGAGGCAACTATGTATTCTCCTTTTAGACTTGTATTTAGCACTCTTACAGACAGTTCGTGAGTTTGTGACTCCAGGTTTTGGAAAGATTTACGCGTTTTTGTATTATGTTGTCCTTATTTAGCTAGAAACCATATTTATTTCCGCTGTTAAATTATGAACCATTTAGTTTATCCTAGTAAATTGATGTTGATACGCTAGTTTATCTATACACGTTGGCCTGTCTAGCAAGTTCAACGTTAGACGCCATCACGGCCCGATGGTAGGATTTTGGAGCGTGACAAGAAATAGGTATTTATTGATAGAAAATACTTTTAAAATATTTATTGTAAATTATTAAGTACAAATAAATTAATTTTAAAAAAGGGAGGGTCAAAATTGGTCGTATACAACCACCATTAACATCCAAACCAAGAATCGGAAATAAGAATCCATCTTTTATCTTCTAAACTTCATAACTTCAACAAACACGTCTGAATAATGCTTAAACATTCCGTATTCCAGTCAAACTTTGCACATAAGTTCCAATCAAACCAACAAACCTATCCAAAGTTTCGAAACACCAATCAAAACCTGGTAACATCCAAGTCAACTTCCGATCAAACCTATAAACTTGCCAAACCTTCCAATTACCAACTTCCGAGAAATAGAGCCAAAACCTCCTAGGAACCTTCAGATCCAAATTTGAGCATATGCCTAAGTCCAAAATTACCATACGAACCTATTGGAACCATCAAACCATCAATCTGAGACCATCAACTCAAAAGTCAAACTTTGATCAAGTCCTCCAATCACTCTCAAACCTTCACGAAGCCAAACTAACTACTCTCGCAAGGTACAAAATGACAAACACATACAAGGGAAGAATCAAATAAGGGAACATGGCTCAAATATACAAAATGATCATCCAAGTGTTATATTCTCTCCTTCTTAAGCAAACGTTCATACTCGACCAAGTTTAGAGCCATACCTGAAAAGCCAAAAAGATGAGGATATTTGTTCCGCATATCTGAATCGGTCTCCTAAGTAGCCTCCTCAATTGGTTGACCTCTTCACTAAACTTTCACTGATGCAATATCTTTCGACCTCAGCTTCCGTACCTGCCTGTCCAAAATGGCCCCTGACTCTTCTTCATAAGCCAAATTCTTATCCAACTACATTGAGCTAAAATTCAACACATATGACTGATCTTCATGATACTTCTAAAGCATGGAAACATGAAATGTCGTGTGAACTCCTGACAAGCTGGGTGGCATTTGTAGGACACCTCACCAACTCTCTCCAAGATCTCAAATATACCAATATATCGAAGCCTCAACTTGTCAAATCTAATCACGTCCTTCATAGGCAAAAATTTAAGAAGAAACTCCTCACCCTCCATAAATGCCACATCACGAACCTTCTGGTCCGCATAACTCTTCTGTCTCGATTGAGCTGTGCGAAGTCTCTCCTAAATCAACTTTACCTTCTCCAAAGCATCACGAGCTTCACCAGGCTCGAACCAATCAACCGGAGAATGACAATACCTCTCATATAATGCCTCATATGGAGCCATTTGGATACTAGACTGGTAGCTTCTGTTGTTGAAAAACTCTATTAAAGGTAGAAACAGATCCCATAACCCTCCAAAATCAAGAATACACGCCCTCAACATATCCTCCAAGATCTGAAGGGTCCGCTTATATTGCTAATCTGTTTGAGGGTAAAATGCAGTACTCAACTTCACCAGCATGCCTAACTTACACTGAACAGCTCTCTAAAAGTGAGATGTAAACTAAGTGCCACGATAAGAAATAATAGAAATAAGTACAACATGCAAGCGAATAATCTCTCTGATATAGATTTGAGCCAACTTCTCTGAAGTGTAGGAAGTCATAACCGGAATGAATGCACGGAGTTGGTCACGCTATCTAGAATGACCCAAACGGCATCAAAATTCCTCAAAGTATGTGCCAACCCTACCACATAGTCCATAGTGATGTGCTCCGACTTCCACTTAGGTATATCAATCTTCTAAAGAAAACCACCCAATTCCTAATTCACATACTTGACCTGTTGACAATTCAAACACCGTGAAATATGCCTTACAATGTCCTTCTTCATCGTTCTCCGCCAATAATGCTGCTTCATATCACGATACATCTTTGTAGTGCCTAGGTGAATAGAATACCACAAGTATGAGCCTCCTCGGGAATCTACTCTCTAAAACCATTGACATTAAGAACACAAATCTGACGCTGAAGTCACAATAAACCATCATCATTAATAGTCATCATTCTAGCACCACCTCGTTGCACTGTGTCCTTAAGGACAAGAAATTGTGTATCTTCATGTTGGAGCCTTAATGCGCTCAAAAAAGAACGACTGTGAAATAACACAAGCAAGGAATCTTCTAGGCTAAAATATATCCAATATTTCCAACTTATTGTCCAACGCCTGAACATCAATAGCCAAAGTCATCCCCACACCTGGAGTAAATTCCAAACTCTCCATACTCGTTGCCTTGCTACTCAAGGTTTCTGCTACCATATTAGCCTTTCCCGGATGATATAAGATAATGATATCATAATCCTTTAACAACCCTAAACACCTATGTTGCCTCAAATTAAAATCCTTCTACTTGAACAATTGCTGAAAACTTTGATGATCAGTGTAATCCTTACATGACATTCCATATAAGTAATGCATCCAAATAGTAAGCGCATGCAAAATAGCTTCTAACTCCAAATTATGTACCGGGTAATTCTTAAATCATAAAGCCTCAACTAAAGGGATGCATAGACGATCACCCTATCATATTCATACTCATGGACTGGTAAAAGTGACATGCTAAAATATATGCATATGCAAAGTGCGCTATCATAGCTCAAAACACATAAATACATCATGAAAGTAGCGATTATTAGGTTAAGTTAGGAGATTAACCTCAATGTAACCTCAAACATGGCTCAAATAGCTCACAACATAGGTACAATATCATAACCATCAAAGCATGATGCTTAGCAATCAACTCAAGCCATATCATAGCTTAAGCACAACACCGAGTATGAATAAATACCATGGTGCACGCACATGGACTCAAAAACACACATGTGTGCCATCCATATCACGTAGCTATCACAAATAACTTAGGCAACTAGTGCCTCAAAAATATTAGGTAAGATACATACCTCAAGCGAGCTAAATCGATACTCTAGAAGCGTCATCTCATTCAATCAACCTCTGAACAGCTTGAAACTATCCAAAAGCAACTCAAATCATTAAATAATGCGATAGGAATCAAAACCCTACTATAAAGGTAAAATATTTTAAAAAAATACTCAAAGTCAACAAAAAATATAACCCGAGTCCGCACCTTGGAACCTGGTAAAACTCATAAATTTCGACAATCCATTTGAATACGAATTCAACCATACTAATTTCAGTCAAATCCGACTCCAAATCGATGTTCAAAACTCATTTATTCTCTTTAGTAAAGTTTAGACAAAACCCGCTGATCTCTCTTTAGATTCATAATCAAAATGTCAAAATCAAAGATGGAATCATGTAAAATCCGAGTCAAAATTACTTATCTCAATCCAAGTGGTATAAATCCCCTCCAAAATCGCTCAAATTCGAGCTCCAAATCTCAAAATGTCAATAAAATAGCTTAACCCTCGAATATATGAGGTCTTCCCAGGCTTCTCAACATCTTCGAGCAAAAAAACCTCTTCCGTGCATCGCATCTACGACAAATGGTTCGCATCTACGACAAATGGTTCGCACCTACGAGTTCCACTCAATGCCCGGCTATTCGCACCCACGGAGCTGCATTTGCAAAAAATAAATCGCAGATGTGCAATCACTCAGATCCCATCCAGTTTGCTTCTGCGCCCACACGTCTGCCTCTATGAACACCGCACATGCGCCCAAATTTCCGTAGGGTGACTGCACTAGATCCTTACCAAAAACCAGCTCTAACAAATATAATCCAAAATGATCTAAAACCCTTCTGAAACTCGCACGAGCCCCTCGGGACCCCGTCCAATCATATCAACAAGTCCCAAAAATATAACATGGAACTACTCGAGGCATCAAATCCCACAAAATAATATCAAAATCATGAATCGCACCTCAACTCAAGCTTAATGAACTATGTCAATTTTAAAATTTTAAACTTACATCGAACACGTCTAACCAACTCGGAATCACCTCAAATTTTGCACAAAAGTTCCTAATGACATAACGAACCTATTTCAACTCGGGGATTAACAAATTAGAATCCGATAATATCGAAGTCAACTCCCGATCAAATCTATAAACTTTCCAAACCTTTATATTGCCAACATTCGTTGATTAGGGCCAAAACCTTCAAGAAACATCTAAATACAAATTTGGACATACACCCTAGTCCAAAATCATCATATGGACCTAATTGGATTTGTATCATGAAAAAATTCATACACTGTTGGTAAATTTAATAGTATATAACAGGTCATTATATCTTATATGTCTTCACGTCAGACTTACTATGAAATGCTACCTATGAGGGAGGCTTAATATAAGCAGTTTTTGGCTTACTACGTGCTTGATAATACTGAAAGTGATTAATTTTAAGCCAAATACTAATAAGTCAAAATCATCCAAAAGCCATAAGCTGATCATCACAAGTTACAGTTATAATGTAAGCACTTTTAATTTGACTAAGATTTTATTTATTTATTCAACTTGTTTTAGCATCTCCAAAATACTCTTCCAAAATGGAACTCCTTATTCCTCTTCATCGCATTTCTTTGTTTATACTTTTTCATGTAATGATACAGTCAATATTGTTCTTTTTGTGAGTGGTTTATTAGTATTAGTTATACAAATCTTGATATATGATTGTTTATCATTACTTAATGTTTATCAGTGATCGGTTACGCTAACACTTGCAGCCATAAACTTGCTAAGTTTGCTTTATTGCTAACATATAGAGTATTGGAGTAAAATGGTATAGGATGTTAGTTAGTTAGTTGGGTTAGTGGTCACTTTGTAGATAACAGAATTTAGGATGTTTTATTATTATTATTATTATTATTATTATTATTATTATTTACATTAGTTTGTACCATAATTAGTTAGGTATCTGAGTTACAATAGGGTCACTTCCATACGCTTCTCTTTACATTCTCAAGGTCGATTATAATATGATAACAGGCATAGAGCTCGATTTGTGTGGATTTTCTGGTCAATTTAAGTGCACTATGTTATTTTATGCAGTTTCATGTGTTCTTCTTTGTCAGCTTTATCTGTTTCTCTTTGTTTGATCATCCATGCCAGAAGACAAAATAGATCATACTCATCATTTGATTATGCGACCTTCGTACAAACCTGGGTTGGTGTTGATTCTGATCTAGCTCACATGTGGATTGTGGAGTAGATCGATGCGGCTTGGTCTTAAGGCCAAGTGAAATCTAGGGTTCATCACAGGAACTTGCACTAAAGTATCGTTCAAGAATGCTCTTATAATGAGGATTGGGCTCACAAAAAACATATAAGCTATAGCGATATATTTAATTATTACTGATGTTAAAGAGAAATAATTAAAATTAATTAGTTTAGTTATATTTATTTAAAATTGTCATAAAAATAATGACATTTGATTAAAGTGACACAATATTAAGAGGTGTTTATCGATAATTACAATTAATAGTGGAAATTTTACCATATTTGTGATATTTCATTTTATTAAATAAATAAAAAAATTAGACTCGAATATTTTATGGCAGTTCACCGTATGTGGCTGCATTCTCTTCTTCTCATCTACCATATGGTTCCACCACACTATGCCGACGGTTCCTAATTCATCTCTACTAGGGATTTCTCTTATTATGGTTCTTTTTTCTGATATTAGTTTGTCATGTGTAATTGGTGCCATGTGCCTTCATAGACGAGAAGGAATATTGAGATTATTAAAATATTTTCATCTATTTTATTCATTTATACATGTATTGACCTATGACCAGATGGCGTTATATACGCATATTTATATGTATATGGGATATGGGAAAAAGGTACAGCGTTATATACGCACTACCACCTGATCAGTTGGTATATGTTGATGATGTTGCCCACAGTGATCGAGAAGATATGATGGGATGCCCTCAGAGGCTTGATGATGTTATGTACACCTATACCTATGCATGACATGACATTTATGCGCACGTGCATGACATTATAAATGTTTTAGAATTTACAAAGTTATTCATACTTACAGGTGGATTTCTTTATTTCATATTTCATCTACGTCTTTTATGTACTGATTTTCATGCCTTACATACTCGGTACATTATTCATACTAACGCCCTATTTCCCGGGGCCTGTGTTTTATGCCCGTAGGTGCAGGTAGGCAAGTTGACGATCCCCCTTCTTAGGATCCTTGATAAGCGGGAGTTCGCGCGCTCCACTTGATCCGGAGCTACTTTTGATTTTGGTACGATATGTTTGTATACATATATGGGTATGATGTGGCACAGTCCCGTCCTTGTACAGTTGTATTTTTTATTAGAGGTCTGTAGGAAGTTATGTATATTTGGATATTAGAGGTCTACAGACAGTTATGTCGGCTTCCAGTTTTGGATTTATAATTGTCTCTAGCAGCCTTGCCGGCTCGTCCACTATATTCCGCATGTATATGTACATATGTATTTTGGATAGGTTTCCCTCACGTATGTTATTCATGTTTATATCTTAAGACGCATGCTTAAGGATGTTTGACAGGTAGGACTCGGGAACCCGTCGCAGCCCATCGATTTGGGTCATGACAAAAGTGGTATTAGAGCAGTTCTGTCCTAGGGTTGTCTACAGACTGTGTCTAGTAGAGTCTTGTTTATGGATGTGTTGTGCACCACACTTATAAATAGGAGGATACAGGACATATAGGATGTTATCCTCTCTTCTTATCTTAGATCGTGCGATATAAGAGTTCATGTTCCTAATGATATGTTATATTTTCAGCGATGCCTCCAAACACTACAGCCGCCTAGAAGGGAAAGTTCGTGGCTGGTGATATTACTAATCGAGCGCCACAAGTTACCAGGGCTCAGGGAGAGTCTCATAATGAGGTTTCATCTTAGACTTCACATACCCCGCCCTCTCCAGGAGAGCTCCGAGGGGCACCAGCTTCAGCGCCCGCCCCTGTATGTTCAGCCCGTCAGCCAGATGCACCGGGTCAGGAGATGAGAGATGTTATTAAGCTATCAACTCTATTGTTAGCCGCACAGGCTCGACGTCAGGAAGTAGGTATTGGTCATGCAGATAGGTCCGTCAGTGCGAGGGTTCATGATTTCATTAATTTAGACCCTCCGGTATTCACTGGGGTAGATCCAAACGAGGACCCTCAGGTATTTATTGATAGAATGTAGAGGACGTTGAGGGTAATGAAGGCCACTGCAACTGATTCGGTTGAGCTAGCTTCCTATAGACTCCAAGATGTTGCAGTTAATTGGTACGAGACTTCGGAATTGTCCAGAGGTGAGAATGCCCCTCCAGCAGTATGGCAGGAGTTTACAGAAGCTTTTCTTCGTCATTATCTTCCACCAAAGCTTAGATGGGCGAGAGTTGATAGGTTCTTGACCCTTCGACAGGATAACATAAGTGTTCGAGAATACAATCTTCAGTTTGATTTGTTGGCTAGGTATGCTCCCACTATTGTATCTAAGATGGAGGATCGGGTTCACCAGTTTGTGATGGGGTTAGAGCCGCACTTTTTTAACGGTTGTATGTCGGTCTCACTTCAGCCAGACATGGATATTTCTCATACTCAGGCATACGCTCAGGGTGTAGAGGAACGTAAGCAGAAGTAGAGGGCCGATCGTGAGCATGATAGGGCCCAAAATAAGAGAGTGTGGTATTCGAGTCCTTCTAGTGAGTTTTGAGGTGGTCAAAGACCACAATACCTGAGGTATCCAGCCCAGCCATTGGCTAGCGCGCCCCCTCAGTTTGGAGGTAAGAGATTTGATCGTTCCACATATTCAAGGCCTGGTTAGAATATCAGGGCCTCAGGTTCTCAGTATAGGGGTGAGTCAAGTCAAATGAGGCCACCCTTGCCACGATGTGCTCAGTATAGTAAGCATCATGTCGGGCAGTGCCGTATGGGGTTGGGTGTTTGTTATACTTGTGGTTATCCATGCCACGTTACGAGGGACTGTCCGACGAGAGATGATCCAAGCATAGCTCAGTCAGCAGGATCTGTAACTGGTTCGTCATCATCAATACATCCCCTGGGTAAGGTTCACAAGCACCAATGAGTCGTGATAGAGGCAGAGGTGGACCATCTAGCTCGAGCAGTCCTCAGAACCGCATTTACGCATTGGCAAGATGACAGGATCAGGAGTCATCACATGATGTTGTTACATGTATATTATCAGTCTTCTTATATGATGTATATGCACTAATTGACCCAGGTTCCACCTTACCATATGTTACTCTGTTGGTTGCTAGTAAGTTTGGAATAAACCTGAATTGGTTAAACCTTTTGAGGTGTCTACACCTGTTGGGGACTCAGTGGTAGCTAAGCGAGTATATAGGGGTTGTATAATAGTGGTTCATAGTCGATCTACCGTAGCGGACATAATCAAGTTAGATATGGTAGAATTTGATGATATAATGGGTATGGATTGGTTGGCTTCTTGCCATGCCAACGTTGATTGTAGATCAAAGATAGTCCGATTTCAATTTCAAGGGGATCCCTTTTTGGAGTGGAAAGGTAATACGGCATCGCCGAGAGGTAGATTTATTTCCTATCTCAAGGCAAGGAAAATGATCAAAAAGGGTTGTATTATCATTTAGTTTGGGTTCAGGATGTATAAGTAGAGTCACCAACCATTCAGTCCATCCATGTGGTTAATGAGTATCCCGATGTTTTTCCCAATGAGCTTACGAGTCTTCCGCCAGAGCGAGAAATTGAGTTTATTATTAACCTACTACCATATACTCATCCAATATCTATTCATCCCTATAGAATGGCCCCTGCAGAGCTAAACGAGTTGAAGGAACAACTAAAGGACTTACTTGAGAAAGGCTTTATCAGACCTAGTACATCACCGTGGCACCTATGTTATTTGTGAGGAAGAAAGATGGTTCCTTATCGATGTGTATTAATTATAGACATTTGAATAAGGTGACGATCAAGAATAAGTACCCGCTCCCGAGGATTGATGATTTATTTGATCAGTTGCAAGGTGCCAAGTGTTTCTCAAAGATAGACTTGAGGTCCGGGTACTATCAGGTAAGGGTTAAGGAGAAAGATATTTCGAAGACAGCATTCAGGACCAGATACGGGCACTTTGAGTTTTGTGTTATGTCGTTCGGTTTGACCAATGCCCCAGCAGTATTCATGGATTTGATGAACCGTGTATTCAGGCCCTTTTTAGATCTTTTTGTAATTGTATTTATCGACGATATATTTGTGTATTCTCGTTCAGAGGCTAAGCATGCAGATCATTTGCGTACTGTGCTTAGAGTTCTACAAAAAGGGAAGTTGTATGCAAAATTCTCTAAATGTGAATTCTAGTTGAACTCTGTAGCTTTCCTTGGACATATTATTTCGAGTGAAGGTATCCAGGTTGACACACAAAAGATTGAGGCAGTAAAGAGTTGGCCTAGACCCACGACACCGACGAAGGTTCGTAGCTTTCTCGGTTTGGCAGGTTATTACGGGAGATTTGTAGAGAGATTTTCTTCCCTTTCAGCACCTTTGACAAAGTTGACTTAGAAGGGAGAAAAGTTGTAATGGACCGATGCTTATGAACGGAGTTTGCAAGCATTGAAGGACAGATTAACTTCAGTACCGGTTCTAACTCTCCCAGAAGGGACCGATGGTTATGTTATCTACTGTGATGCCTCGGGCATTGGATTGGGTTGTGTACTGATGCAGACTGGTAAGGTTGTAGCTTATGCTTCTATAAAAATAAGAATACGCGAGAAGAATTACCCAATCCATTTTTTAGAGTTAGCCGTAGTGATTCATGCACTAAAGATGTTGAGGCACTACTTGTATGGAATTCATGTTGATATCTATACGGATCATAAGAGCCTCCAGTATATCTTCAAGCAAAAGGAATTGAATTTACAACAAAGGAGAGGGTTGGAGATACTTAAATATTATGACGTTGATATTTTATACCATCCGGGGAAGGAAAACGTGGTAGCCGACGCCCTCAGCCGTAGATCTATGGGTAGCCTGTCATATTTACAGCCAGAGAAGAGGGGAATAGCCCATGAGCTTAATCAGCTAGCTAGCCTTGGAGTTCAGTTACTGGACTCAAGTGATATTAGAATTACTATTCAGGATACGACAACATCCTCTTTAATAACTGAAGTAAAGGAACGCCAGTACGAGAATCCTGTGTTAGTTCATTATAGGGATACAACTCCTCAGAAGGAGAAGACACCATTTGAGGTTACAAAAGATGGGGTCCTCAGATATCGAGGACGATTATGTGTCCCTAATGTTGCAGGGTTGTGTCGGCAGGTCATGGGAAAAAATCACTATTCTCGTTATTCTATCCATCCAGGAGAAACAAAGATGTATCATGATATCAAGGAAATATATTGGTGGGACGAAATGAAAAAGGATATAGCAGAATTTATTGCTTAGTGCCCTAACTGTCAGCAGGTCAAGATCGAGCATCAAAAACTCGGTGGATTATTGCAGGCTATGGAGATTTCGACTTGGAAATGGAAGTAATCAATATGGATTTCATCGTAGGCTTACCTCGTACCCAGCGTAAGTTCGATTTGATATGGGTGATTTTTGACAGGCTTACAAAGTCAGCTCATTTTCTGCCCATTAGGACTACATATTCCGCAGAGGATTATGCAAGGCTTTATATTAAGGAGATAGTATAATTCCATGGTGTCCCCGTATCTATTATCTCGGATAGAGGAGCTCAATTTACAGCTAACTTTTGGAGGTCCTTCTAAAAAGGATTGGGGACTCAGGTAAGTTTTAGTACATCATTTCATCCCCAGACAGACGGAAAAGCTGATCATACTATTCAGACACTTGAGGATATGTTACGATCTTGTGTGATAGACTGCAAAGGTAGATAGGATGATCATCTGCCGCTTATTGAGTTCGCATATAATAATAACTACCATTCCAGAATTCAGATGGCTCCATACGAATTTCTTTACGGACCGGAATGTAGGTCACCTATAGGGTGGTTCGATGTCGAGGAAACTACATTAGTAGGAACATAATTGGTACAACAGGCAATCGAAAAAATTAAGCTTATACAAGAAAGGCTATTAGCAGCTCAAAGCTGTCAGAAGTTTTATGCGGATAATCGACGGCGAGACTTGGAGTTTCAGGTTGACGACTGGGTATTCCTAAAGGTATCACTGATGAAAGGTGTCACGAGGTTCGGTAAGAAAGGAAAACTTAGCCCCTGGTACATTGGACCATATAGAGTCATACGCAAGGTAGGCCAGGTAGCATATGAGTTAGACTTGCCTTCGGACTATACATCCAATCTTTCATGTGTCTATGCTCTATAAATGTATTGGAGATCCTTCTAGAATCATGCCAGTTGACGACGTTCAGGTCACAGAGCAGTTATCATATGAAGAAACTCCCATTGCTATATTAGATAGATATGTTCGGATTTTGAGAATTAAAGACGTAGCTTCGGTGAAAGTACTTTAGAGAAACAACTATGTGGAAGAAATGACTTGGGAGGCCGAAGAAGACATGAAGTCTAGATATCCTCACTTATTTCTTCTTCTAGAGGAGGGTCCGACTAAGACATTACAATCTTAAGGTACGTGTATGGATTCTTGTGTTAGTTATTGTCATTGGTCGTGTGAGGCCATTGTCGTTATTGATGATTGTGGTCCTATGTGGCATTGAATTGTTGAGTTTCTATAGGAGAAGTCAGTAGTAGTATTGTACAAAGGAGACTCTGCCAAATTTTATATAGATCCTGAGGAGCTGAACATTCGAGAACGAATGTTTCTAAGGGGGGAAGGATATTACATCTCGCATTTCGTACGTTAATGTTTCGTCTTCAATAAATCGACGTATACTCGGGGATTAGATTATCTTGAGGTTAACGTATTTATGCTATTTATAACAAGCGAAAAGTAAGTGCCATGAAGGATAAAGGGTACACGAATTAAAGAAAATGAGTTTCGTTGAAGGTTGTCGATTTGGGATAAAATACGATCCGAGCTATAATACCCGATATTTATGGACTAATGCCATACGAGGTACTACATGACCATAATAGTAAGGTGTACAAGGTATGTTAAAAGTGAGTAGTATTTTAAGTAAGTTGAGATAATTTTTAATTATGTGGATAACTGATTAATTATTGGGTAATGGGATATTACCTNGTAAAGACATTAGAAGTTTGGCATCTTGGGCTTCATTTGACCTTAAAGATAATCAAGAAGTAGTCTTATAATTTTCTCCATATTACAAACATTCAAAGGACGCGACCTCAATCCAACAAGATCTCAACAAGATTTCTTGAAACAGAAAAATTCCAACGAGAGTTCTTAGCATCTTAAGCAACGTGAGGTTCTGCGATTCTAAGGGAGTACGGTGCAACCTTTCCCAAGAATATCATACAGATTTTTCCGTAATCCAGGTATGTTAATGCTATCCTTTCTTTCTTTTTGGCACGATCCAAATGATACAGAATAAACGAGCAAACACACAGCTTTCATAATCGACTCTATTCATAGAAATACTAGGGGTCTCTATGTTCTTGATTGCCCATGTGACATATTATTATATATTCTGTTTATGGGTCTCAGAATAATACATAGTTGATAAAGTTTATGGGATATGGAAAAAGGTTACGGCGTTATATGCGCACCACCACATGATCAGTTGGTATATGTTGATGATGTTGCCCACAGTGGCCGAGACGATATGATGGGATGCCCTCAGAGACTTGATGATGTTATGTACATCTATACCTATGCATGACACGACATTTATACAAGTGTGCATGACATTATAAATGTTTCAGAATTTACAAAGTTATTCAGACTTACAGGTAAATTTATTTATTTCATGTTTCATCTATGTCTTTGATGTTCTGATTTTCATGCCTTACATACTCAGTACATTATTTGTACTGACGCCCTATTTCCCGAGGCCTGCGTTTCATGCCCGCAGGTACAGATAGGAAAGTTGACGGTCCCCCTTCTTAGGATCCTTGATCAGCGAGAGTTGGCGTGCTCCACTTGATCCGGAGTTGCTTTTGATTTTGGTACGATATGTTTGTATACATATATGGGTATGATGTGGTACAGTCCCATCCTTGTACAATTGTATTTTCTATTCGAGGTTTGTAGACAATTATGTATAGTTGGATATTAGAGATCTGTAGACAGTTATGTCGGTTTCCAGTTTTAGATTATAGTTGTCTATAGGAGCCTTGCCGGCTTATACTTACTAAGTGATTTAAAGTGCATGCAACATCGATAACCATAGGAAAGAAAAGGTAAAGTTGCCTAATAAGGATAGTACTAGCATTACTCATGTTAGTCGCATTTACTTGTCAGGTGATAAGAAATTATAAAATGTGCTTAACGTTTCTAATTTTAAGTATAACCTAATGTCACTATCCAAGTTAACTAGAGACCTGTCTTTCATTGCTACTTTCCTACCTTAACTTTGTGTTTTCAGGATTTCTACAATGGTAGGGTGAATGAAATTGGTAAGAAAAATGATAGATTATATTTTCTCAAAAGGAAGAGGAGCCAAATAGTTAGCAACTCATGTTAGTGCACCAGGGAGAGTTGGAGATTCAAGCAGCTTGTGGTCAAAAAGACTGGGACATGCTTCTATACTAATGATCTAAAATATTTTATTTTTTAAAAAATAAAGTAGATAGTGCAGTACAGAATATAGTGAAAAAGTTTCAGCTTTTACCTTTCCTAGAAGGTGCTAAGTTGAAACTACGATATCATGGCAGAGCCAAAGTTTGGACTATGAAAATAGATTTTGTTTTGATTTTTTTCTTTGAAAACTAACCCTTGAATCCAAAAGAGTTAGATGTGTACATTGTTATACTTATTGAATATAAAATTTTAGTTGACCAAAAATGTTCTCTTTTGTCCTTTAGCAAAGCAATCTAGATTGTGTTTCCTAGTAGTAAAACAAAATTCAATAAACCATTTCAACTGATGCAAATGGATGTAGGGGGACTTGTAACGACCCACCAGGTCATTTTGTCCATTTGCATTTTGTTCGGTGGTTTGAGGTTATGAGTAGCTTCATATGGTGTATTATGGCTTACGTGTATCGTCGGTTTTGATTTTCGAGTGGTATGGGATTGATTTGGAAGAATGATTCTCCAACTAGGAAGCTTTAAGTTGAAAGAGTTTACCATGATTTTTGTGTACTTAACCTTGGATCAGATTTTTATGGTTTCATTAGGTCCGCATGTTGATTTTGTACTTAGGCGTATGCCCGGGTTTACATTTGGATGTTTCTAGAAGGTTTGGCAAAAATTTGCAATTTGAAAATTTAGAAAGTTCATAGGTTCGATTGTTGACTTTGATATTATTGGGTTTGGATTGTTGTTCCGGAAGTTATGATTTTTTAATTTTGTTATTTTGTACTTATGTGCAAAGTTTTGTCGGATTCTGAATTATTTAGTCTTGAATCGGACGCTTGGTTAGAAGTATGAACTCAAGAGATTAATCTTGATTAATGATCTGTGATCTTGATTATTTTGTGTGATTTGAGGCCTTGATTAGGTCAATGTTTTATTTTGGGACTTGTTCGTACGTTGGTCCCGAGAGGCTCAGGTATTTTTCAGATTAATTTCAGACCATTTTTGTCTTGTGTTGCAATGCTGGTTTTTCTGGTGTGGTATATGAGCATCGCGTTCGTGGCCAAGCTTTCGCATTCGCGGAGAAGAAATGTGGAAAGCGTGATTTTATGTATTGCATTCGCCGTCGAGGACATCGTTCATGAAGGGTCTTTGCATGAAGTTCTATGCATTCGCGAAGGTAGGATCGCATTCGCGAAGGAAGATTGAGAGCTGGGAGTAGTTACGAGCCGTTCGGAGGTCAATTCGAGCGGGATGGTGCTTATAGAGTATCGTTTTGGCTTGTCTTACCTAAACTTGGTTGAGTCACTATTTGCATGAGTTATTTTTAATAGTTACGTTCTATGGGGTGGCGCACATGTGTGGGGTTGAGCTCATGTGCTTGCACCGAGGTATTATTCATGCTCAGGGTAGTGCTTAGGCTATGATATGCTTTGAGTTGATTGCTAAGCTTCGTTCTATGATGTTTCTCCTATTTGTACCCCCATTTTGTGAGCAATTTTTACCATGTTTGAGGTGACATAGAGGTTAATCTCCTGATTGAACATGATAATTGCTACTTCCATGATATGATTGCCTGATTTGAGCTATGATAGCACACTTTGCACATGCATACACCTTAGCATTTCACTTATATCAGTCCAGGAGTATGAAATTTGATGTTCATTGATTATGTACATGTATTCTTGTATATATACTTTCTGTGTGATATGATTTGGACTAGTATCATGTGACCACACCGAGAGAATTATGATATTGAGCATGTGACCACACCAGGCGGATTGTAATATTGAACCTGTGACCACGTTGTGCAGAGTATAATATTGAGCCTATGACCATGCCGGGATAATTGTGATATTGAGACTGCAACCACGTCAAACGGATTCTAATATTGAATCTGTGACCACACTGAGCTTATTATGATATTGAACATGTGACCACACCTGGTGGATTGTGATATTGATCCTGTGACCACACCGGGCGAATTGTGATAGCACGTGAGTTGTCCGTGCAGGGTGTGAATATGGATCTATCCCTCTAGGTTTACCCTCTCATGTTTATTCTTGATGGTGTACACACGGATTGTAAGAAACCGATGGATTTCTGGTTAATGTGGGCTTTGGGAAAGCCGATCAGTGTTTTGGTTCGATTATTGAAATTCTGATGTGGAACTTAGAGCCGTATTGTGGTTTCTATTTGGATCGGGTTGCATACCGCAACAGATTGGTATTTGATTATTGTATTTCTTCTCTACTTGCAATTTTCTTGTATGTATTCATGATTTTGATACATCTCTTCTCTATTTGCTAGCTCCGGGTTGTATACATGCCTTGGTGAATATCTTCTTTATATGCCACTGTAACGACCCGGTCTGTCGTTACGTAGAACTTGCATTTTTATTGTTGTCATTGACTTGTCATGTATTAGTTATTCTATTATTGATGTGTTAGAGTCGATAGGCTTGAAATCAGAATGGTTAAATGAGAATTCAGTAACTTAGTCTTTAAAAATAGCCTTAGAGTTGGAAAAGTCAACTGAGAGTTGACTAATTGGAAACGACCTCGGAATGTGGATTTTATGGCTCGGATAGCTTCGTTAGGGGATTTGGGACATAGGAGTGTGCTCGGAATATTTTTTTGATGTCCGGTGTAGAATTAGGCTAGAATTGGCGAAAGTTAGTTTTTGGTGATTTCCGGTCGGCAGTGGAAAATAGGCTATCGGGGTCGAAATGGAATTCCGACAGTTGGAACAGGTTCGAATGTCATTTTGGATATGTCTGCCAAATTTCAGGTTAATCGGAGTTGTTTTGGGTAGTTTCGGCATCGTTGGAGGATTTTAGAAATTTCAAAGTTCTTAGGCTTGAATTTGATGGGATTTTGGTGTTTTAATGCTATTTTTAGTGTTTCGGGAGTGCAATTAAGTTTGAATGATCATATATGAGGTGTTGGTATGTTCGGTTGGGGTCCCGAGGGGCTCGGGATAGTTTCGGATGGTTAACGGGAGTTTGGAATGATTTTTTTGTCAATGTTGAGGTTCTGTTACTGGTGTTTTCGCACCTGTGGATGGGGAGTCGCAGGAGCGGACGTGGCACCGCAAGTGCGGAAGTTGGCTAAGTTCTTGGAATTTTCCGCAGGTGCGTGTAAGTGGTCGCAGGTGCGGACCCACTGGACAGAACGTATAAAAACGTGCCTTCGCGAAATTTAGCCATTTTCTCAATATTTCATTCGGGTTTGAAGCTTTTGGAGGGATTTTGAAGAGGGGATTCGACCAAGGTAAGATTTTTGGACTCTAAACTCGTTTATATGTGATTAAAGGTGGGAATAATGGTGGAAATTAGGGAAAAATCAGTGTAAATTGGGGTATTAGGGCTTTGGACTCCGGATTTAGTGTTCTTTATATGTACGGACTCGTGAGATGATGAAGAACAGTTTGGTATAAAAAATTCTGAATTTCGGGACGTGGGCCCAGGGGTCGGGTTTTGACCAATTTCGAGATTTTTGAGTATTTTGATACATTTCGATTGGGATTAGTTCCTTAGCATGTTATAATGATATACATCTGATTGTTGGTAGAATTGGAGCACTCGGAGGCCGAATTTAGAGGCAAGGGCATTGCGGAGTAGTGTATTAGCCGGTTTTGAGGTAAGTAACGCTTCCAAACTTGGAACTGAGGGTTCGAAAACCCAAACTATTTGATATTTTATATTAATTAGGGTGACGCACTCGCCAAGTGATGGGCATGCGGGCGTTTACCGAATAATTGTAGCCTGGCTCATCCCATGGCACTGTCTACTGGTTATCCCAGATTAATATTCTACTGTGAAGGTGGTAATTACCTTGAACGAAATAGAAATCATGCTAAGTATAAATGTTAAGGATTCACGCCGATGTGCTTAGACCGGAATGGTCGATTATTGCTGTTTCTATCTATGATTATTTCTTTCATGTACTCAGTCCTGTTATAGTATATGTTTCATGCCTCAGTCTCGTAAGTTTCTAGCTTATTCTATATTATCATTGTTTCGAGCTGATTTTCATATGTTAGAGCATTGTGAGTGAGACTGGAAGGTACTGACTGAGTGAGGTTTGGAGCCTGGTTTTGAGACAGTTATGAGGTCGGACTACACACAGCAGCGGTCCTGAAATCATGCCTTCGTTGGCCCTATATAGCGCTTGGGCTGAAAGGAGCCCCTCCGGAGTCTATACACCCCCAGTGAGCGCATAGATATTCCGGAGATGGATTTCTCCGTGGTTATTATGTTCCAGAGAGGGATTCCTCCATGATTATTATGTTCCGGAGATGGATTTTCTCTGTGGGGGCTGGATCGCCCTTTTTCCTCAGTACTTGGTGACTGTGTCACTTGTGTTTATGTAATATCCGGGATGGACTTCCCCGGGCCTGAAGGCCGTATTCTAGTACTGAGTGGACCACCTTATGAGAGCTTGATTAATGAGTACACCTCATTCTTGATCCTATATGAATGCATGCTAGGATGCAGAGTTACAGACATATGTTGATGCATCGTGTTTAATTCCTGATGTATTACTGTCCTGTCCAATTTATATACTGTTGTTTGAATTATCGGAGGTTTAGTCCGTCACTACCTCTCAGCCCGTAGTTTGGTTTTGTTACTACTGAGTTGGTGTACTCATGTTACCCCCATGCACCTTATGTGCAGATACAGGTACATCGAAATTTAGCTCAGGTCAGGGAGCATAGCAGTTTCATCAGAGTTGACGAGGTAGCAGCTGGCGACCGTGATCTCGTCTTCTCTTTCCTTTCTACCTGTCATATTTATTTTCAGACTATGTAGTCATTTCTTTGGTTGTATTAAGTATTAGCAGCTCATGATTGTGTGACACTGGATCCGAGGTTAGTAGGATTTGGTCTTTTGATTTCATAAACTGATTTTCCCAAAAATATTGGATTTATTATTATTATTATTATTATTATTATTATTATTATTATTACTATTATTATTATTATTATTATTATTATTATTATTATTATTATTATTATTATTGATTTTAGAATTTGCTAAGAATGGGCATCTTATGGGAAAATGATATTTAGTTAGATACAATGGGTGGCTTGCCTGGTTCCACGACAGGCGCCATCACGACTCCGAAAATGGGTCGTGACAAGTTGGTATCAGAGCGCTAGGTTAAATAGGTCTCACAAGTCATGAGCAGGTTTAGTAGAATTTTGCGGATCGGTATGGAGACGTCTTACTTATCTTTGAGAGGCTGCAGAACCTTTAGGAAAAATCTCACATTCTCGAACTCTTGTCGTGCGAATCCATTGATTCAACCCGAAGCGTAATTCTTTGAACTCCTTTCATGTATTCAAACGCGCACATGAGCGCTCGGTATCAGCCGTGCACCGATAGTTTATGACTTCCATGAATGGGATGTGATTTTAGCATGCCTGGGGCTAGTCTGGAGGACTTGAGGCCGGATCTTTGTCTGTAGCATGAGTGCCGAGGTTTCATTTGTGTGAGCATATGTATTGGGGACTTATAAGTCTGTTGGTATCCTTATTGATGGAACCTTGTGACTAGATGACTACGTGGCGAGTTTGATTGATAGTTAGATGTGTTCAGGTTGTTTGATTGTGACAAGAATGGACTAGCGGGAAATGTGGCAAGAACCATTAAGTATTTGACGTTTGTATTGAGTTAGGATATGGCTTCGAGTTGTGAGTGTATAGAAAGACCTCTCGTGTGATTTAGTTAGGGAGTGAAGTAGATTTTTCTGTTGTGTTATGAGTTCCTGGTGATGTCTTTTGGGTTGACCAATGCCCCAGCAGCGTTCATGTATTTGATTGACGGTGTATTCAGCCGTGTTATAACTCATTTGTTATTGTATTTATTGATGGCATCCTGCCGTACTCTCGTAGCCAGGGATAGCATACTCAACATTTGATGATGGTATTACAAGGGTATAGGGAGGAGAAGCTTTGTGCAACTTTCTCCAAGTGTGAATTGTTGGCTTAGTTCAGTAGCAATCTAGGGACACGTGGTGTCCAGCGAAGGTATCTATGTGGTCAGATGAGTGTGAGTGGAGCTTCCAGAAGCTCAAGAATTCCTGGACCACAGCTCCAGTGTTAGTATTGCCATCAGCTTCAAGTTCTTATACCGTTTATGGGATGTCTCGAGGGTAGGCAGTGGTTGTGTTCTACTGTAGGAAGGTATAGTGATTGTGTAATAGCTATGATATTCGGAAGTGTATAGGGAGATAACATTTTGAGATTTAGCAGGTAGGGGTATCTCCTGCGGGTGTCCTGAGGTGTGTGACCCTTGTGTTTATCTATAGTAAGTTCTCTCTATCAGTAAATGATGCATGTTGCAATTGAGTTTAGATTGCTAGTGGGAGTTGGACTGACCATCACAATGGTGGATGCGAGATGTGCAATTAATGTGAGTGTTAGATGGTTTGGGTCATATAAGCTTATGGAGGATTTAGTTGAATACCACCCCAGCATGGTGGCAGTGATAATGTGTGGGCATAGTCTTGTTTGTCGTGATCCTTGGCTTTGAGTCAAGTGCGGGAGTTCGTTATTGATAAGTTGATTACATGATTATGTGTTGTATTGGTTTCGTTTTGAGGTATGTTGGTGAATCAGTTATTGCCCTGCAAAGGTGGAGTCTGGGAATGGCTCGCGTAACGGGAAATTCTTCGATACAAGTTGTAATGTACCTTACAGATAATGGAATTTATCGAATGATTGAGTTGTACTTGAAAGGGTAGTGTGTGCAGTGTATGAGTTTGATTGTTTCTCCAAATGTGTGGATTACTTTCCTAGTATGTGGATTGAAAGCGGGGTCAGGTCGTTCTGTTTACTTGGTTAGTGTAATTGAAATTTCGTAGAGTAAATGGTGTTCGAGAACGGTTCAGACGGATTCAATGTTATATGTAGTGATCGAGGATCTTCAAGATGTGAGAAGGGCTAGATCTGAGATTACGGGAAAGGTGTCAAGGATTGTGGTGTATTTGCATTATCATGGATTCTATCCACCGGTATCAGGAAAGTGAAGGTAATGACTTTAAATTCGTAGGAAGTCTCTTTAGGGTAAGTATTTCTAATGTGGTGCATTTGGGGATAATGGAGGGAGTATTCAGCGGCCTATGAGCCTTAGACGGTATTTTGTTTTTTTACTTGGGTTTCGTGCGGTGAGTCGGGATTGAGAATTGTGGTGTTATGGCAAGAAGGAGTATCAATTCGAAGGTAAGTCAGAAGGAACTTAAATAAATAGGACAGCTTGGTAGTAGGTCGGATCGGGATGATAAGGTATATGGTTAGTTCTTTGGGTGTTTATAAGGAAATGAGTTGTTACAGGTGTTTATTAGCAATTCTCTTAGAAATTGGTGGCATGTGTAGCTTGGTTGAGTTAGGAGGATTCAGTCCTGACGGTTTGGTGTTGTATAAGTGTGATTCGGCAGTTCTTGATGGTTTCTACCATGGTTGGAGATGTATATTTCTACGGGCGTGAGGGCCAGGTGATGTATAGTGATTTTGTTCTAGATGGGATCGAATGGAAAATTCTTGGCTAGTTGAGTACGTAGTTGTTGTGGCTAGGAAAGGAGCATGAAGTTCTCATATTTATCATAGGTTTTCATGGCGTATGCGGTATTTTGTGTATGGTGGAGAGTGGCATATGTGAGGTCACGGTTCAGTTTTTGGAAGGAAGGTTGGAACTGGCAGTTTTAGATGATTAGGTAAAGAATACCACTATTGGGTGGCTGGGTGAGAGTATACATTCATAAAGGACAATGTATTCAAAGCAATGTATTTAAATAGGGTGCTTCATTGGTGTTACGACGCTCTCCCATCGGATCGACTGCTGGTATTTAAGGTTTCTTGGCGACATAGAGGAATTATGGGGGTATCCCTCACGGAATGATAAAGTATTAGGGGCGTGTTATACATTCGAGCGGTGGAATTGGGATCAGATATGGTAATTGGTGCGCCTCCTGGATTTTGAGACTGGGAGTTTTCATGAACATATTATTTTTGTAGTTGTGAACTACGAGGATGAGAGCAAAGCTAGTTAGGTGTTAGTATATGTCATGATTCAGTCATTATGAACGTTCGGAGAGTTATTACCTGTTGTGGGTGACCAAAGTTGACTTAGAGTTATTGGCAGGCCGGTATGGGTGTGTGGTTTGCACCGAGTCGGAATTGTTGACTCCGAAATGCTACTGTTGAGGGATTTATCACGCTCAACTATGTCTTATAGAAAGACTAAACGGGCGCTGCAAATATAATCTGGGGTATTACACCCAAAGTCGATCCCACAGAGAATTGTACGTATCAATTGAGTCTATAAAATACTAAACGGTTACTTAATCACTTTTCTCAAGACTTTTGAATATCAATTGGTGATGTTTACTAAATCTAATAACAAAATAATAAATTAACAATTAACTAACAATATAATGTAAACAATGATAATAAAGGTCTAAGGTTATGGTTTCCCCCGTTGGTGAATTCTTTCTCGGATACTTCTTATAGCTTGATTAATCGTCTCTATCAATCATGAACTCTCTATCTACCATAAATCTCTCTCAAGTAATTATGATAATTTACTAGACGCACTCTCTCAAATTAAGCTAGCTAGATTTCATTACAGTTCACTTTTAGATTGCACCCGAGGTATCGTTATCTCTAATCCAACCTCTAAACCCTCGGTTATGACTTTCGTCTATACTCTAGGAGTGGTGTTGTTCAAATAATTGCCTAAATATGCACTCTCTCTCAAGAAGATACATACTAAATAGGCACGGCTAATTGATGGCCATTCAATTAACTACAATAAGAACGTAG
>ML436809.1:0-75846 GCA_005239525.1 Nicotiana knightiana | reverse complement strand
AGAAAAAGTAAGTGGACCTGACCTATTGAATCATGACTATATCCGCTATTCTGATATTAAAAAAATACGCCGCCTGGGAGCTTTACCAGGACTAACTATAAAAAGCCTAGGACCGGAAGTGATCTTAGCAACCAATCGCGTTCCGGGAAAAAATCTCAATATCATATTCGTCTAGAAGAAGTTAGAAATTCCTGAGTGAAGTGAGAGCGTATCACTTTGCATTTTGTTGTTGGGCTTCCACAGACTAAGAAGAAGCTCGACGCAACATGGGTCATTGTGGACAGATTGACTAAATCAGCATATTTCATTCTAGCGGTAGGTTACCTATTCTTCAGAGCGATTAGCTGAGATTTATATCTGTGAGATTGTCCGCCTTCACAGTGTGCCATTGTCTATTATTTCAGATCAAGGTACGCAGTTCAACTCGCATTTCTGGAGGGCTGTACAACGCAAGTTAGGCACGCGAGTCGAGTTGAGTACAACATTTCATCCACAGACAGACGGATAGTCCGAGCACACTATTCAGATATTGGAAGATATGCTTCGCACTTGTGTTATAAAATTTGGAGGTTATTGGGATCAATTCTTGCTACTTGTGGAGTTTGCATATAATAACAACTACTGGTCCATTATTCAAATGGCTCCATATGAAGCATTATACGGGAGGCGATGTGGTTCGCCAGTTGGCAAGTTTGAATCGGGAGAGGCTCAGTTGTTGGGTACTGATTTGATACAGGATGCGTTAGATAAGGTCAAGATCATCCAGGATCGACTTCCCATAACTCAGTCTAGGCAAAAGAGTTATGCTGACCGTAAGGTTCGTGATGTTGCATTCATGACTGGAGAAAGAGCATTGCTACGAGTTTCACCTATGAAAGGTGTAATGAGATTATGAAGGAATGGAAAGTTAAACCCTAGGTATATCGAACCCTTTGAAATTCTTGAAAGGGTTGGTGAAATAGCCTACACGTTTGCACTACCACCTAGTTTATCAGCAGTTCATCTGGTATTCCATGTATCCATGCTCCGGAATTATCATGGCGATCTGTCTCATGTATTAAATTTCAGCTGTTACACCCCATGTTTTCGTACCTGAAAGTATGCCATAAGAAATTGATGAAATATCGGGAATGAGATTATTTTGAGGTTACAAGTATTATGCTATTTCAAACAAGGGATAAGTAAATTCATGAAGGTGAGAGAGTAAGCAAATCAAAGAAAATAAATTTCGTCGAAGCTTGGCAATTTGGGATAAAATATGGTCCGAGCTATAATACCCGGTATTTATGGACTAGTGCCATACAAGGTACTAAATTACCATGATAGTAAAGTTTACACGGTATGTTAAAAGTGAATAGTATTTTAAGTAATTTGAGATAATTCTTAATTATGTGAGTGATTGGTTTATTATTGAATAATGGAATATTATCCAATTAATTAAGGAATTATATTGGATAAAGATTAAGGGCATGAGGTGGCAGCCCCCATTATCTTAAGATTAAAGGTGTGTGACACTTACGTAAGTTTGGCCTTAAAATAATAAAAGGTGATCATCCGCAAGCATTATGATTTTGAGCAGATACTCCAAGCTTAGAATCATAATTTATCAACAATTGTTTACTCCTATGGCTTTTAGATCGGCAACTTATTTAAAATCCATGGCTAGTCACTTAAAGGGAAGTTCCTCATTAAATTACGCAACAACAACTACTTCAAAATTTAAGGCAGCTTCGCCCATCCAAATTAAAGAGATTGTGCCCAAGAATCTTGAAACAAAACAACTCCAACGAGATTTCTTAGTACCGTAGTAACGTGAGTTTTTGCCATTCTAAAAGAGCACGGTACAACCTTTCTCAAAAACATCATACAAATTTTCCATACTTCGATCCGTCATTATGAGTTGTTGCAATTGACGTGTGCTACAAGGATTGTCAAAAGAATTGGCTCAGGTATGTTAAGGCTATACCTTCTTTCTTTTTGGCATGACCTATACGACACAAATGAAACAAGTATATGCACAGTTTTCATAAATGACTCTATTCATAGAAATACTAGAGATGCATATGTTCTTGATTCCCCATGTGTCCATTTATTCAAATATATCATCTGTTCATAGGTCTCAGAAAAATACATAAGTTGAAAAAAGTTTACTTCATGATATTACTCAAAGGCGTCTTATGACATTCCAAGAGATTTTATCGACGTACTTCTCATGCATTGAATTCATATACATTGACGCATGAATATNACATTGACGCATATATATATATATATATATATATATATATATATATATATATATGCGTATATATATGGGATAAGGAAAAGGTTACAACATTATATACGCACTACCACCTGATCAATTGATATACGTTGATGATTTGCCCACAGTGGCCAAGATGATATAATGGGATGCCATCAGAGGATTGATAATATTATGAACGCATATACCCATGCACGGTATGACCTTTATACGCATATGCATGATATTATAATATTAAATAACTTACATAGCTATCCAAATATATATGTTGAGTCTTTTACTCCATGTTTCTCTCATGTCTATTGTTTATTGATTTTCATTCCTTATATACTCGGTACATTATTTGTACTGACGTCTTTTTTGCCTGGGGACATTGCGTTTCATGCCCGCAGGTCCCGATAGACAGGTTGAGAGTCCTCTAAGTAGGCTATCAGCTCAATGGAAGATGTTGGTGCGCTCCATTTGCTCCGTAGTTGCTTATTTGGTTTGTATTATTTAGACATGTATTGATTGGTACGTCGGGGCCCTGTCTCGTCCTTATGACATTTATATTCTCTTAGAGGCTTGTGGACATATGTCATGTATATGAAAGATTGTATGGCCTTGTCGGCCTATGTTCAGTGTATGAGTGATTATTTTGGCCAATGTATAAGTTTGGATTACATGTTGGGTCGTCCAATATCGAGTATTTCCCCATGTTTTATTCTATTTATCTCACGATAGCCTCTCTGGCTCATTTACCTATAATAGTATGATACGAAAATACGTTACGTAGGTACTCAGTTGAGTAAGGTACCGGGTTCCCGTTACGGCCCATCGGTTTGGATCGTGACATCAGCTCAGTCCAGTTGGACAATGATTTGACTTATGAGGAGGAGCCGATAGCTATTCTAGCCCGGTAGGTTCGATATTTGAGGTCTAAGATTTATCCTTCAGTTCGGGCACAATGGAGAGGTCAGCCGATTGAGGCAGCTACTTGGGAGCTTGAGTTGGACATGAGGAGAAACTATGCACATCTTTTCACCAGTCGGGTACTTTTCTAATTTCGTTCGAGGACGAACGTTTATTTTAGAGGTGGAGAATGTGATGATTCAAAATGTTATTTTTAAATTAAATAATCATTTCTATTTTTTTAAGACCTTGAAAAGTGCTATTAATCATTCCTCGACTTGCATGCGCAGTCCGTATAATTTTCTGGAAAAAGTGTTTATGCGAAAAATGGATTAAAATGTGAATTAGAGCTTTAAACTCAACTGAGTTGACTTTGGTCAACATTTTGAGAAAACGATCTCAGATCAGTGTTTTGACAGTTCCGTTATGTCTGCATCATGATTTGGGACTTGAGCGTATGTCCGGAATCAAATTTGGAGGTCCCTAGCTCAAGTTATGGCCAATTAACGAAAACTAGAAATCTAAAGACTAAAGGTTTCTAACGTTTGACCACGGATTTGAATTTATTGATATCGACTCGAATTGAGATTCCAAAATTTTGAATAGCTCCATTATGTCAATTATGACTTGTGTGCCAAATTTGAAGTCATTCTGGATTCATTTGATATGTTTCGACACAAGTTTTGTAAATTGAAAAGTTTGAAACTCATAAGTCCGAATTGAGGGCGGAATCTACTTCTTATATGAGGACTATTAATATGATGGATATTAATTGGATATGATAATAAGTGTACGAGTCATATTATAAGAGATATGGGGTCTAAGGAATGTCCAAAGTCAAAGCCAAGTTAAAAAATTACACAATAGACTAAATTTTCAAATGAATGCGCACAAGACCACTTTGGACGAGCATATATACATATATGTAAGGTTTTATGTGATGCACAACCTATCAAATAAAATATCTTTGAATCTAGTTTCCAACTCTTCAAACCGTTTGTCATTTGGAAATTCCTACACAAAGTTAACAAATTATCAAAAGCTGGAAAAATGTGATTATGCGGCCAATTATGCGACCACAAATCAATTATGCGGCTCGCAAAACGGTATGCGAACCGCAAAATGATCACAAATCAGCCCAGTGCAGACCACTTCTGGGCATCAGTTATGCAATCCATTGTGCGACCCCTATACCTATTATGCGGTGCATTGTGCGATCACATAGCTGATTTCGGAGGCTTCATTTTCTTATTTTCATAACCCGACCTCATTTTGATAAATAGGCTTTGGGGTTTATTTTGGGGTGATTTTCTGAGTATTCTCCCACTTGTGGGATTTCACTGAGTTGTTGGTGTTGTTGTTGTTGTTGTTGTTGTTGTTGTATTTCCTGAGTATTCTATAGAGAGGTGAGAGCATTTTAGAGTGATGGGGAGGAAACCCAACATTCAAATCATCCAATCTTGCATCAATCTTCAAGAATCAAGGAACTCAATCACAAGATCTTCATCTAAGAGGTAAGGATTCCATACCCTAGTCTTTAATTTCGAGTTTGGGGTAAAATATGGGTGATTAAGAGTATGATTCTTGGGTGTAAGAATTATGAATACATGTATGTACGAATAAGATTTTTTGGAAGATTGTTGAGTTCAAATGGACAAAGATTGGGTTGAAAATGGTAAAAACCCTCAAAAGATTTAATTGAGGATTTGAAAGCCAATTCGATGTTGGAATTCGATAATTTTTGTATGGTTGAACTCATATCGGAGCGGGTGTTCGGATTTCGTGAGTTTTTTCAGGATTCATGACGTGGATCCCACTATTGAATTTTAAAATAAATTTAAGATTTTATCCGGAAAAATTAGTAAATTCATATGAAATTAATTCCTACTTTTGTATTGGTATATTGAATTATTATGACTAGATTTGAAGCTTTCGGACACGAATTCGCGAGGCAAAGGTTTATTGAAATCTTGAATTGGTTGCAAAGCGAGGTAAGTGTCGTGGTTAGCCTTGACTTGAGGGAATAAGACTTGTTTTATCTATTTGCTACATGTTTAGATGTTGGGTGCAACGTATAGGTGAGGTGACGAGTATCTATGCGTTGTTGTCGGGTAAAGCATGCGGGGGACTTGGTATTTAGTAATTATTGCTTTCTTTAATCATGTTATTTATATTTAGACTAGTATTATTAATTTGATCGCTCTTATCGTGTTTATGGATTTTTGGTTGTAATTGAGTATTGATTTCAAAGTTGAGCTTGATATTGAAGAACCATATATTGAAGTAAGACTTGTTGTTGACATTTCTATCTCTCTGTTGATATTGCTTATTGTTTGGATGAGAAAGAGTGTTAAAGTACGAAGGGTGATGCCATGCCATTTCATATTCATTATCATGTGAGGAAGAGTGTAAAGAACGAAGGGTGATGACGTGCCATTTCATATTCATTACCATGTGAGGAAGAGTGCAAAGCACAAAAGGTGATGTCGTGCCTTTTTTTATTCATTATCATGTGAGGAAGAGTGTAAAGCATGAAGGGTCATGTCGTGACATTTCATATTCATTACCATGTGAGGAAGAGTGTAAAGCACGAAGGGTGATGTTGTGCCATTTTTATTGATTATATGGTGAGGTTGAGAGTAAAAGCACGAATGGTGATGCCGTGTCATTTTTCTTTACTGTGTGTACTTGTTATTATTGGTTCAAGGTATATTGGTTGATCAAGTTTTCTTTACTGTTGTGATTCTCTAACATGTAATCCCCTCAGCATGTTCCCCTACCGATATTATCTGTCTATCTTTTACTTGTCGTTATTTTGTACATATATTGTTAAATTTCCCAGGTTTATTATGTATGTGTCTTGTGTTAGCCTCGTCACTACTTCGTCGAGGTTAGGTTCGTCACTTACAGTACATGGGGTCGGTTGTATCGATACTGCACACTGCACTTCTGTACAGATTTATATACTGGAGTTGATCCTAGCGGCGCACATTAGACTTTCTTGGATTCAACTATTTATAGGAGAAATGAAGTATAGCTGCATGGAATTCGCAGTTCTGAAGTCCCCTTCCACTTTATCATTGTTGTGTATTTCTTTCAGCCAACTTTATTTTCATTCATACCTTTATTTGTATTATTCTAGTAGCTCGTGCATTTGTGACACCAGTTCTGGGATGGTTTTTAGACATCGTTAGTATTATGGATTAATTGTTTTATATCAGAATTTACTTCCGCATTGTTTCTTTGATATTAAATTGAATTTAAAATTGTTAAAAATGGTTAATATTATTCTAACGTTGGCTTGCCTAGAAAGTGAAATATTAGACGCCATCACGGTCCCAAAAGTGAGAATTTTGGGTCGTGACAGTTGATGAATCTTAAAGAGGAAAATTGGGGGTTTTGGTTTAAAGTTTCATAGTGTGACTTTTTGAGTTTTGAACATCGATTTGGAGTCGGATTTGAGTGAAACAAGTATGGTTGGACTCATAATTGAATTAGTTATCGGATTTTGTGAGTTTTGTTTGGTTTCGAGGCACGGGCCCGGATGTTATTTTTGGCATGTTTTGGATTTTGACTAAGGATTCGATATTTATAATTTGAAATTGTTCCCTTGGGATTTATTTGATGTGTTTGAGTTGCTTTTGGATAGTTTTGAGCCGTATTGAGGTCGCTACATGCGTGATGGCATTTTTTGGAGCATCGCTTTGCTTTCTTGGTATTGGAATTGGCTTGTTCGAGGTAAGTAACATTTCTAAACATAGTGCTGAGGGTATGAATCCCCGAATTATGCGTTATGTGTTAGGTGTTGATGTGACGCACACACGAGGTGACGGGCGTGTGGGCGTGCACCGTGTGAATAGTCACTCCGCTCTTTTTGTGGTACTGTGTAGTTACCTGATCTTATCTGTAACCATGAAATCTCTACGTACTTGAGCTGTGATACATGTTAGAGACCATGTTTAGGATTTATGCTTATCCTGTTGGGACCTACTGAGGTCATTTTTCTGTTGAGCTACTCGTTTTCATTGCTTTACCTACTTAGTCATAAGCATCCATATCCATATCATATCTCAGTCTCTGTTATCATTTATTGACACATCATATCATTATTTTGGGGTATTTTCATGGCATTGTGAGCCCGAGGGACTAGAGAGATTGATGACTGAGTGAGGCCGAGGGCCTGAGTGAGAGTGATGTTTTGGGATCGGGTTGCACGCTGCAGCATGTTATATTGATTACATATTTTGGATCGAGCTTCACATTGCAGCGATATAACACTTGGGTTAGAGGAGCCCCTCCAAAATTTGCACACACCTCCAGTANTTGAAAAGTACATAAACAGAGTTTTTGTAAATTTACGACTACCATGAACAAGAGGCAGCTACAATCGGAACGCATGTACGTCTTCAAATCCAGCTCCCATCGAACACAGCAACTTCAGCAGCCAACATGTGCACGCAATGTGTAGAAGTGTAGTATGAGTACAACCGACTCCATATACTCAATAAGTAACAAACCTAAACTTAGGTTAAAAGTAGTAACGAGCTGGAACATAGGTCAGATCCAACACCAATATCCAACAGCAGTTCATAACAATGTTAAGCATTTAAATAAGGGGGTAGTTCAGAGATAAAATGCTCAGCCTTTTCATAGTTTTTCGAAAATAGTTTTGCTTTTCAAGTGTATCAGTGAAAATTCAAATCCTTTACCGAAATCGTCAAAAAGTATGAGTAAGTTTGAAAACTGTAATTTTCCAAAAAGAAACCTTTCATCAGGTAAATGTTTCGTTTTCAGATAGCATGAGGAAAGTACATCCCTATGCCTACATGTAAAGATACAGGTAAAATCATGAATGTCACCAAAATCGGGCAGCAAAAGGAAATACATCTCTATGCATGTATCTCAAGTACGCATGTCAAATTCAGTGTCTCTCAGTGATGAACTCATGTACTCACACACCCAGAGTACTCAATCTCATTGTCTCGCATTATCTCTTACTGTGCTCAATACTCAGCACACTCAATCACTCAACATTGTACAGTATTCGTTGTGGCATGCAACCGATCCACATATCTATATATAGATATAAGGCTCGTTGCGGCATACAACCCGATCCATATATACATATAGCCATAAGGCTCGTTGCGGCGTGCAATCCGATCCATATACATATATCCATAAGGCTCGCTGCGGCGTGCAACCCGATATATATATATATATATATCGGGTTGCACGCCGCAGCGAGCCTTATGGATATATGTATATGGATCGGATTGCACGCCGCAACGAGCCTTATGGCTATATGTATATATGGATCGGGTTGTATGCCGCAACGAGCCTTATATCTATATATAGATATGTGGATCGGTTGCATGCCACAACGAATACTGTACAATGTTGAGTGATTGAGTGTGCTGAGTATTGAGCACAGTAAGAGATAATGCGAGACAATGAGATTGAGTACTCTGGGTGTGTGAGTACATGAGTTCATCACTGAGAGACACTGAATTTGACATGCGTACTTGAGATACATGCATAGAGATGTATTTCCTTTTGCTGCCCGATTTTGGTGACATTCATGATTTTACCTGTATCTTTACATGTAGGCATAGGGATGTACTTTCCTCATGCTATCTGAAAACGAAACATTTACCTGATGAAAGGTTTCTTTTTGGAAAATTACAGTTTTCAAACTTACTCATACTTTTTGACGATTTCGGTAAAGGATTTGAATTTTCACTGATACACTTGAAAAGCAAAACTATTTTCGAAAAACTATGAAAAGGCTGAGCATTTTATCTCTGAACTACCCCCTTATTTAAATGCTTAACATTGTTATGAACTGCTGTTGGATATTGGTGTTGGATCTGACCTATGTTCCAGCTCGTTACTACTTTTAACCTAAGTTTAGGTTTGTTACTTATTGAGTATATGGAGTCGGTTGTACTCATACTACACTTCTACACATTGCGTGCACATGTTGGCTGCTGAAGTTGCTGTGTTCGATGGGAGCTGGATTTGAAGACGTACATGCGTTCCGATTGTAGCTGCCTCTTGTTCATGGTAGTCGTAAATTTACAAAAACTCTGTTTATGTACTTTTCAAACAGAAGATGTATTTACTTCATATCAGCTTTGTAAATTCTATTATTAGAAGCTCATGATTTGTACTACTAGTCCTTGGAAAATGCATAAAATTCAGTTAACTCATCTATTTAATTGTTTTATTGACTTCATTAGAATTAGATAGTTATTAGTTGGCTTACCTAACGAGTTGGATTATGTGCCATCACGACTAGTGGATTTTGGATCGTGACATTTTGAATTCTAAAACTAACTTTTCTGAGTTCAAGTTCGTGTCTATAAGACATTGAAGACTCCGAAAAGAAATCGAATTCTGAGACAAAAATTAGACAAATATTTAATCCATGACTTTGGAATTAGTCTTCTACACCATATAGGATTTATATCCCGAAGTACAGTAAAATGGGGACTTTTTAGTCTCCTTGTCTAAATAACCAACCGAAGGAATATACGAATAGTTTAGTTTACTCAAGACTAGGAGACATACTTTTACGTTTTTGGACATTAATTTTGAAGACATAAATTAAATATAAAGGTTATAAAAGACGATTAATATTTTAAAAGTATTTTAGTCGTTTAATATTTAGTGCGAAACATTCGTGTTTTTATAATTATTAGTCTCTATGCGCGTGCGATGAACGAACTATCTTACCAAAAGTAATAAACATTCAATTATATAAATATTCAAGAACTACTTGTTACTGGATATGTCAGTCTACTTACTTCCAATTACTAATTTGGGTAGAAATAAATTAGTTATCCCTATGTTTGTAAAATTATGTATGAAGTTCAATGATGAATTCCTTAAATTCAAAAAAAAAAAAAAAAAGAAGGTAATTCAAACGACCCCAGTAATAAAGTTTTGACAATAATCTAAGGATAAAGGAACTAAACATTCTAAAAAGTATGCTAAAAGTTGTAAAATCAGTTAAACAATGTAACAACACTTAATAACAGAACAAGTATATCCAAAACATATGGTCACACCATGTAATTATAGTCTTTAACTTTTCGGGTATATTAAAGTCATATTTGTTTTATATTAAGATGCAGTTATAATGGAAAAAATAGAGATATAGACCATTCATAGCTTTCATGACATTACTTTATTGTTGTATTGTGTGTTACCTATGTCAATTATTACAAAGTGCATACATGTGCATGATTCTTACGCATGGTAATTAATAAAAGAAAATTCAGTAAAGACAATATCAAATATCACGTAGAAGGATCAACTTTCAATCTTTTCTCCTCTAAGTGTATCAAGTAAAACTTTCTTTATTAAAAGAAAAGTTAGCTTTCATGCGACAAAATCTAATTAAATTCAATTGTGTCATCTAAAAAATATTATAGAGACAAGAACTTGTGATAACCCAAAAATGTCATCTTTAATTTAAACGTACATTTATGTGATCTATGAAGATGTTGAGAACTTACCTGCAATGCGTTAAGTATCACCTGAATAGTTGATGTGAATGGCGTTCCTTTTCTAATAACATGTTGCTTATGAGGTCACTGTTAGTATTATTTTCCTGTGGTATTACGTTGATTTCTGGGATTCTCTGGCAGGTGAATAGGCCTAGTTACAAAGGAAACTTTGGCGAAATTTTTGAAAAATTTGAGAGCTAGTCAAAATTTGGGAGTTAGAGACGTGTGAGAAAAGAGATAAGTCATGCTAAGTGTTTGGGGCTCGACTCTACTTCTTATCTGAGGATTATTAACAGGATGGATACCAATTGAATATGATAATAAGTGGACGAGGCATATTATAAGTGATTTGGGTTCTAAGGAGAGGCCTAGGTTTAAGCCAAGTTGGAAAATTACACGATGGACTAAAATTCCAAATGGGTACGCACAAGACCTCACTTTGGACGAGCATATCTACATATTTATAAGGAGTTGTGTGATGGAAAACATTTCACTTTTTCTTCATTAGGGCTTTTAGCCCCGAGTTAAAGCTACTTGAGTTTAATTTCAAACGCATCAAACCGTTTGTTATTTGGATGTGTATACAGAAAGTTATGACAATTTTATTGGACATGTGTCATATGCACACCCAGATGCGCGACCACACATATTTGGAATTTTCTGCTTTGTATGCGCGGCCGCGCACGTAGCATCCCTATAATTACCCCTGGACAGTGTATAAACCGAAAAGTCTAAAATATTTCCCATTTTTAGTCATTCAAGCACGAATTTGAGCGATTCCAAAGGGGTTTTTCACGATTTCGACTTAGGTAAGTGTTCTATATCCGAAAGTGATTATATTTCATAAATATATGTCAGTATTCATCATTTATTTTGGATTTGGATGAAAGAAATTGGGGTTGTAGTAAAACTTTCCAACAATAAAAATTTAGAATTTGAAGTTCCATTTGACATCGTAATTCGATAATTTTCGTACGGTTGAACTCGTATGGAAATGGGTGTTCGGATTTTATAAGTTTTTTCGGGATTCGAAATGTGGGTCCAACTGCTGAATATTAAAATGAATTTCGGATTTTAATTCGAAAAATTAGTAAATTCATATGAAATTAATTCCTATGATTCGTGTTGAGTATTTCGAATTGTTTGTGAATAGATTTGAAGCTTTTGGAGAAAAATTCAAAAGGAAAAGTTGTGGTCGAGTAATTGATTGAAATTGCAAGCAAGGTAAGTGTCGTGGTTAATATTGATTTGAGGGATTAGAACCCTTGAATTATTTATTATATGAACTCCATGTGTACAACATATAGGCAAGGCGACGAGTGCCTATACATCGTCAAATTAATTGTTTTGCATATTTATCTAAAAATCATATATTATTTCAAAATCATGAATTATTTATTGTATTGATTATTCTTCTCATATTCATTGCTCAATATTACGCCTTGAATCCATGTTATAATTGCTACATGCTTATGTGATTTAGGTGACTTAATTGCTACTTGACATTTAGCATACTAATTATTAAATGGCATATTTCCTCCTTAATTTCTACAATTAATTGTTACTTGCCATCACTTGTTTCCTAAATAAATCATAATTATTGTATGCTTATTTTCCATATAGTTTCATATTAATTGTTGTATTTATTGGAGTAATTTCATTAGGAAGAATTGTTAAATTATATTGTTTGGGGAGCGGGTTGCACGCCACAACGAACTTTAATTTGACTATATTGTTGGATCGATTTGCATGCCGCAACGGAATTTAATTTGAATATATTATGGTATCGGATTGCACGCCGCAACAGAATTGAAAATGAATATATTATGGGAGTGGGTTGTACGCCGCAATGAAATTTAATTTGATTATATTATGGGATCGAGTTGCACGCCGCAACGGAATTGAATATGAATCTATTATTGGATCGGGTTGCACGCCGCAATGGAAATTGTTTGAAGTAATAATTGGTTATGACTGCCGAGTTGGCCTCTACTGTTGAAATGGTGCATCTGTTCAAATTATATTCCCGTTTTTCTATTATTGTTATTATTATTATCGCGTGCAGATTATTGTAAGGGACCCGCCTTAGCCTCGTCACTACTTCGTCGAGGTTAGGCTCGACACTTACCAGTACATGAGGTCGATTGTATTGATACTACACACTGCACTTTATTGTGCAGATACTGGAGTTGATCCTAGCGGCGCATATTAGACTTGCTCGGATTCAGCTATTCATAGGAGACTTGAGGTATACCTGCATGGCATTCGCAGTTCTGAAGTCCCCTTCCACTTAATCATAGTTGTGTATTTCTTTCAGCCAGCTTTATTTTCATTCAGACCCTTATTTGTATTATTCTAGTAGCTCCTGCACTTGTGACACCAGTTCTGAGATGGTATTTAGACATCGCTACTGTTAAGAATTAATTGCTTTATTTCAGAATTTACTTCCGCATTTGTTTCCTTGTTATTAATTAAATTAAAATTGTTAAAAATGGTTAATATTATTCTAACGTTGGCTTGCCTAGCAAGTAAATGTTAGGCGCCATCACGGTCCCAAAGATGAGAATTTTGGGTCGTGATAGTTGGTATTAGAGCACTAGGTTACATAGGTCTCACGAGTGATGAGCAAGCTTAGTAGAGTCTGAAGGATCGGTACAGAAACGTCTGTACTTATCTTTCAGAGGCAATGGAGTTTAGGAATCGCGCGAATTTATTCAATCATTGATGATTGAACTCCTCCATTCTTGTTCGCTCGCAAATCTCGACAACACGCACTGCTTATACAACCGGACAAGAGATGGAGCCCCTCAGTGACAGCTACGACCAGGGGCAGAGGCATAGGCAAAGCTCAGTCTAGAGCTCGAACATCAGTACCTATTGTAGAGCCTCAAGTGGATCTAGAAGTAGAGGTTCTAGCTCAGTCGGTACATGTTGGACCAGTTCAGGTTCCCAAAGTATTCATATCTACTCTAGTGCTGCAGGACGCACTAGTTCATTTGTTAAGGTTGGACAAGTTTACTAAGATATTTTGAACCCATTTCAGTGGTACACCTTCTGAGGACCCGCATGATTATCTTGACCGCTGGTATGAAGTATTGCAGAACATAAGAATAGTCGAAAGCGATGGGGTTGATTTTGTTGTGTTTCAGATGACGCGTTCCGCCAAGAGGTGGTGGAAATATTATGTATTTACTCGACCAGTTGTGGTTCCAACTGAAGATGCAAACGTATTGAGAGATCACCCAGTGAGTCATTTAGGAGTGCAGCGGACCTTGGCGTCTGGTTGATTTATATGAGTTACAAAGGTCAACATTGTAGATTATCGGACATTGTGACCTATGACTTCGCGCCACGGGAAGTCCACTATACATGGATGGATTATGGGGTCATGTGTTATATCAGTTTTGGCCTGAAATGTATATATGTGATACTGAAAGGCTCCCCAATAATTTACACATATTTAAGGCCTAAGACTTTGCAGGGGATAAGGTTGGGACTTGCGGCATGTCTGCCTCCTTAATAATCCAATACTTCAAATCAAAGAAGTTAGAGAAACAACATTAAATTTACAGAAGGTTTACTCAGTATGGAAGTCACGGTTGCGAATTTTGGGGTGCTTCGAAGAAAGTACAGTGGTTGACGATCTTCTGAACTATGTAGTTCGTGCCAAGATTTATCTTTATGGAGCTCTATCTTTGTGATCGTTGTGCATAAATAGGGGTTAGAGTTACCCCAAAGAATAACGAAGAGTATATGTATAAACGGGGCAGCTCAGCAGTGTTGAGTCAGCATACCAAAGGAGGAAATTGGTCGCCGGTGTTTGTGGCAAGCCTATGAAGAGTGCATACTAGCCAATGCAACACCACCTACTCATCTCAGTTCTCAGAAATGCTCTTGAAAGAGTTTGTTTCCTGGATTATCTGTAATGTGTGGCACATAGGGTTTGAACAGTTGTGTCAGGTCACCATGACGGTGTCAGAATATGTCATCGGGTTCAATAAGTTAGCCATCATACTCCTACTTTGGTTCCTACAGCCAGAGGGCGAGTCCACAGACTCATTAAAGGACTCAATTATAATCTTGAAATTTTGTACGACTCGGGAGCTACAGATTGATACTTCATTTCGACTAGTGGTAGATACTGCCAAGATATTAGAATGTGTTCGGGGTGAGGAAACGAAACTAAGGAGACCAAGA
Organism: Nicotiana knightiana; assembly: GCA_005239525.1. Lineage (NCBI taxonomy): Eukaryota > Viridiplantae > Streptophyta > Magnoliopsida > Solanales > Solanaceae > Nicotiana > Nicotiana knightiana. The sequence continues at coordinate 60,984 of ML436809.1, read as the reverse complement.
GGTCTCGATGTTCTGGAGGATTCAGTAGATTCTACTATGCAAATATAAATCATTATGGCAGGGGCTCGGGCAGTCGGCCAGTCCAGTCCATATATCTGATTACTTGGGGTTCTCCAATAAGTTCTTTTAATGCACTTCTGACACGAGGTTCGTACAATGGTTATTCTAATTATCTAGTACAGACTTAGTATGAGCAGCCGAACCCTCAAAGGGACTGTTATGAATGTGGTGATACTAGGAACATCATGAGAAAATTTTCCTAGACTTGGGAGAAACATATTTCATCAAAGCATCAGGCTACGTGCCCCATTGCAGTTACTACTCCACTTGCATGACCATCTAGGGCAGGGGTCAGAATGTTAGAGGTGTAGGTCATACTCTTAGAGGTGGAGACCCAGCCCGTTGATATATTTTCGATGGTATGGCTGAGGTCGCTACACCAGATGGTGTCGTTACAAGTACAATCTCAAATTATTTTAAAGTAACGATTTTATTAACTTGATTCGGTTTCTAGTATCGAGGCAAGCCCTCCTATTGTGCTCCACTTATGAGTGAGCTTCGTAATTCTGAAATCTACTTATGTGAATACTCATATTAGGAGATTCTATGTAGATAGTTATGTCTATCATTAGGTGTTGTGATTTTGTTAAACGCAAAATATTTTGTAAAAGAAAATGGAATATTTCGATTGGCACGATGTGCATAATACTTGTGATTCAAAACTGAGGGCGAGATCTTCGCATTTTAATATGATTTGATATGTTTAAATCAGGCTACGAGCTGCGGTGAAAGTTATATATGGACGAGATCCCTGTGATGAAAATTCTTGTGTTTAAATTCTCCCTTGTGAAATTAAATTTGTACTATAGTACTAATAGGGAGTCATGCCCGTTGGGCTTATTTGAAAAATTCTTGTATGAAATTATTTGTGCACAATTTTCCAAATTCGTGTTGTAATTATTGAGTTTAAACCTACAAGATGGGTGCCCGCTCAGATGGCGTTAAATAAGACTCGTTAATTCAGGTAAATAATTATGAGGTCTTCATGCCTCACATCTGATTATCAGTATTGCGAAGGTTTGAAAGGAGATTATCGTTAATGTGAAGTTAGTTGACGATTCTTTAATTGATTATGAACAAGTATTAAGACCAGATTGACCTAGAAGGATGTTCCATTCAGATGGTCAGACGAGTGTGCGTTGAGCTTTCAGAAGCTCAAGATTGCTTTGACTACGACAATAGTGTTGGTGTTATCCACAGGTTTAGGATTGTACACTATGCAGTGTGATGTATCTCGTATTAGACTTGGTGCATTATTAATATAAGATGGAAAGGTGATTGCTTATGCATCACGACATTTGAAAATCCATGAGAAGAATTATCCTGTTCATGACTTAGAATTGACAACCATTGTTCATGAGCTGAAAATTTGGAGACACTAACTTTATGGAGTGTCATGTGAAGTATTCACACATCATCGTAGACTACAATATCTATTTAAACAATAATATCTTAATTTGAGGTAAAGAAGATGGTTGGAGCTGTTGAATAACTATGATCTCACTATTATGTATCATTCAGGAAAGACCAATGTGGTGGCTGATGCCTTGAAAAGAAAGGCCGTGAGTATGGACAACCTTGCATATATTCCAGTTGGTGAGAGACCGCTAGTTGCAGATGTTCAGACTTTGGCCAACCAGTTCATGAGGCTAGATATTTCAGAGTCTAGTCTCGTTCTAGCATGTACTGTTGCACGATTTTCTTTATATGAGCGCATCAGAGAGAGACAATATGATGATCCTCATTGCTTGTCCTTAAGGACACGGTGCGGCACGGTGGTGGAAAGAAGGTTGCTGTGGAAGATGATGGAGTTCTGCAGATGCAGGGTCGTATTTTTATTCCTAATATGGATGGGCTTCGTGAGCTAATTCTTGAGGAGGCCCACAGTTCCCGGTATTCTATTCACCCTGGTGCTGCCAAAATGTATCAAGATTTGTGGCAACATTATTCGTGGAGGAGAATGAAAAAGGATATAATTGCATATGTAACTCGGTGTCTAAATTGTCAGCAAGTTAAGTACGAGCATCAGATACCTGGTGGTTTACTTCAGATGTTAGAAATTCCTGAGTGGAAGTGGCAGCATATTACTATGGATTTTGTTGTTGGACTCCCACGGACTCAGAAGAAGTTTGACGTAGTATGGGACATTATGGACAGGTTGACCAAGTCAGCACACTTCATCCCAGTGGAAGTTACCTATTCTTCAGAGTGGTTAGCTGAAATTTACATTCGTGAGATTGTCCGCCTTCACAGTGTGCCCGTGACTATTATTTTAGATCGAGGTACGCAGTTCACCTTACACTTATGGAAGGTTGTACAACGTGCTTTAGGCACGCGGGTTGAGTTGAGTACAATATTTCATCCCCAGACAGATGGACAGTCTGAGCGCACTATCCAGATATTGGAAGATATGCTTCGCTTCTGTTATAGACTTTGGAGGTTCTTGGGATTAGTTCTTGCCACTTGCGGATTTTTCCTATAATAACATCTACCAGTCCAGTATTCAAATGGCTCTGTATGAAGCATTATATGGGAGGCGATGTCATTCTTCAGTTGGTTGGTTTGAACCGGGAGAGGCTCGGTTGTTGGGTAGTGATTTGGTACAAGATGCCTTATATAAGGTCAAGATCATCCAGGATCGACTTCGCACATCTCAGTCTAGGAAAAAGAGTTATGCGACAGTAAGGTTCGTGATGTTGCATTCATGACTCGAGAAAGAGTATTTCTCCGGGTTTCACCTATGAAAGGTGTAATGAGATTCGGGAAGAAGAGCAAGTTGAGCTCTAGGTATATCGGACCCTTTGAGATTCTCGAGAGGGTGGGTGAAGTAGCCTACAAGCTTGCACTACCACCTAACTTATCAGCAGTTCATCCAGTATTTCATGTATCCATGTTCCGGAAATATCATGGTGACCCGCCCCATGTATTAGATTTCATCTCAGTCCGGTTGGACAAAGATTTGATTTATGAAGAAGAACCGGTAAATATTCTAGATCGACAAGTCCGAAAGTCGAGATATAAGAGTTATCCTTCGGTTCGGGTGCAATAGAGAGAGGTCAGCCAATTGAAGAAGCTACCTGGGAGTCTAAGTCGGACATACAGAGTAAATATCCACATCTTTTCACCAGCTCAGGTACTTTTCTAATTCCGTTCGAGGATGGACGTTTGTTTTAGAGGTGGCGAATGTGATGACCCAAAAATGCATATTTAATTTAAACATTCAGTTATGTGATATATGAAGATGTTGAGAACTTACCTGCTATGCGTTAAATATCACCTGAATAGTTGGTGTGAATAGCGTTCCTTTTCTAGTAGCATGTTGCTTATGAGGTCACTGTTAGTATTATTTTCATATGGTATTACATTGATTGGATTGTGTATGTGTTGTTAGGATTGGTTTCTAGAATTCTCAGGCAGGTGGATAGGCCTAGTTACAAAGGAAACTCTGGCGAAAATTTAGGAAAAATAGTTAGTCAAAATTTGGGAGTTAGAGATGTATGAGAAAAGAGATAAGTCATGCTAGGTGTTTGGGGGTCGACTCTACTTCTTATCCGAGGATTATTAATATGATGGATACCAATTGGATATGATAATAAGTATACGAGGCATATTATAAGTGATTTGGGGTCTAAGGAGAGGCCTAGGTTTAAGCCAAGTTGGAAAATTACACGATGGACTAAAATTCCAAATGGGTACGCATAAGACCCCACTTTGGACGAGCATATATACATATTTATAAGGAGTTTTGTGATAGAGAACCTATAAAATTAATTCTCTTTGAGTTCCGTTTCCAACTCATCAAATTGTTTGCCATTTGGAGGTGTATACAGAAAGTTATGACCATTTTGCTGGACATGTGTCATATGCACGCCCAGATGCGCGGCAGCGCATATTTGGAAGTTTATGCCTTGTGTGCGCGGCCGATGCACGGCCACGCACATAGCAGCCCTATCATTACTCTTGGACAGTGTATAAACCGAAAAGTCTGAAATATTTCCCATTTTTAGTCATTCAAGCACGGATTTGGGCGATTCCAAAGGGTTTTTTCACGATTTCGACTTAGGTAAGTGTTCTATATCCGAAAGTGATTATATTTCATAAATCTATATCAGTATTCATCATTTATTTTGGATTTGGATGAAAAAAAATTGGGGTTTTAGTATAACTTTCCAAAATTGAAAAGTTAGGATTTGAAGGTCCATTTTACATCGGAATTCGATAATTTTGTATTGTTGAACTTGTATCGGAATGGGTGTCCGGATTTCGTAAGTTTTTTCGGGATTCGAAATGTGAGTCCCACTGCCGAATATTAAAATGAATTTCGGATTTTAATCTGGAAAATTAGTAAATTCATATGGAATTAATTCCTACTATTCGTGTTGAGTATTTCGAATTGTTTGTGAATAGATTTGAAGCTTTTGGAGACAAATTCAAAAGGAAAAGTTGTGGTCGAGTAATTGATTAAAATTGCAAGCAAGGTAAGTGTCGTGGTTAACCTTGATTTGAGCGATTAGAACCCTTGCATTATTTGTTATGTGAACTCCATGTGTACGACATATAGGCAACGCGACGAGTGCCTATACGTCGTCAAATTAATTGTTTTGCATATTTATCTAAAAATCATATATTATTTCAAGATCATGAATTAATTATTGTATTAATTATTCTTCTCATATTCATTGATCAATATTATGCCTTGAATCCATGTTATAATTGCTACATGCTTATGTGATTTAGGTGACTTAATTGCTACTTGACATTGAGCATAGTAAATATTAAATTGCCTATTTCCTCCTTAATTTCTACAATTAATTGCTACTTGCCATCACTTGTTTACTAAATAAATCATAATTATTGTATGCCTATTTTCCATATAATTCCATATTAATTGTTGTATTTATTGGAGTAATTTCATTAGGAAGAATTGTTAAATTATATTGTTTGGGGAGCGGGTTGCACGTCGCAACAGAATTTAATTTGACTATATTGGTGGGAGAAATTCAAAAATAAGCAGATTTAGAAGTGGTCATTCAAAAATAGCCACATTTTCAAAAGTAATCAAAATTTAACCACTTTTCATGTGAAGATAAATCTGAACGAAAACACTGCTCAAACTTCGAAAAATACTCCAGCATAATATCCTGGAGTTCCAACATAAGTATACTGGAACCCCATTATATTATAATGGAGTTCCAGCATAAGTATACTGGAACTCCAGCATATTATGATGGAGTTCCACCATAAGTATACTAGAACTCCAGCATAATATACTGGAGTTCCAGTATAATATACCGGTCCAGTCTAATATGCTGGAAGTTCATACACAGGTGCTCCAATCTCCAGTATATTATGCTGGAACTTTTCGCCTATTGGAGTTCCAGCATAATATGCTGGAAGTTATACACAGGTGCATCAATCTCCAGTATATTATGTTGGACCAGTCCCTGTTGCAGCAAAATAATGGCTATTTTTCATTGACTTTGCAAACGCTGGCTATTTTGAATGGCCAGTCCGAAAACTGGCTAGCTCGTGCTATTTTTACTATATTGGTGGATCAGATTGCATGCCGCAACGGAATTTAATTTGAATATATTATGGGATCGGGTTGCATGCCGCAACGGAATTGAAAATGAATATATTATGGGAGGCAGGTTGCACGCCGCAATGAAATTTAATTTGATTATATTATGGAATCGGGTTGCACACCGCAACAGAATTAAATATGAATATATTATTTGATCGGGCTGCATGCCGCAACAGAAATTGTTTGAAGTAATAACTGGTTATGACTGCCGAGTTGGCCTCTGTTGTTGAAATGGTTCATCTGTTCAAATTTTATTCATGTTTTCCTATTATTGTTATTATTATTATCGCGTGCAGGTTATTGTAAGTGACCTGCCTTAGCCTCGTCACTACTTCATCGAGGTTAGGCTCGATACTTACCAGTACATGGGATCGGTTGTATTGATACTACACACTGCAATTTATTGTACAGATACTGGAGTTGATCCTAGTGGTGCACATTAAACTTGCTCGGATTAACTATTCACATGAGACTTGAGGTATAGTTGCATGACGTTCGCAGTTCTGAAGTCTCCTTCCACTTTATCATAGTTGTGTATTTCTTTCAGTCAACTTTATTTACATTCAGATCTTTATTTGTATTATTCTAGTAGCTCATGCACTTGTGACGTCAGTTTTTGGACGGTATTTAGACATCGCTACTATTAAGAATTAATTGCTTTATTTCAAAATTTACTTCTGCATTTGTTCCTTGTTATTAATTAAATTAAAATTGTTAAAAATAATTAATATTATTCTAACGTAGGCTTGCCTAATAAGTAAAATGTTAGGCTCCATCGTCAAAGATGGAAATTTTGAATCGTGACAGAACTCGAGAAATCTGAATTATTAAAGGAATCACGATTCGGGCAGAAACCTAAATATTTGGACAGACAAATAATTATAGAATACCCTTCTAGCCTTGTTATATGCGGCAATGGTCTTTGAGCAATGAAAAGTTTTAAATTCATCTATATTGGATGGAAGATTAGTCTATATGACAAATAGAACGTGTAATTAAAATAATATAGCTATTTCTACAATTCCATACCCGAAGTTGACCCCAAGCGTGAAAATCTCATAACCATAGTGATATCTACACAAAGACAACACTACACCACTTATAAAAGAACTGATCAAAAATTAAATAGACAAAATCAAAAATACAAAAAGCAAAAAAAAACAGAAAGAAACTAAAAAAATTAAAAAATTAAAAAATTACAAATAAATTCTATTTTTCTACGTTTAAGAATTTAAGAATTTCTTTTTGTATCCTTTTCCTATTAAAGATAAATACTTTACGATTACGTAAAACATTAGTTCCTTAATATACCTTAATTTCACCAGAAGGAACAAAATTACTTCTCAATGTTGTATTCCAAGATCTCAAGAACGTCGATCGATCTATCTGCTTTATTGAAAAGGGCAAACTAAATAATAGTAGATCAAAGGTAGTCGCAACAAAAAAAAATTTAAAGTGGGAGAGCATGCTTGTTCACCAGCGAGAATGTTATCGTTTCTGTATCTATATAAATTTGCAAACATATAAAGGTTGAAAAAATTAATAACTTTTGTGCTATAGAATTTTTTAGAACAAAGGATGTTAATTTCTTCACTGACTTCTTAAGGTCCAGGTTCTCTTTAATGAGAAGGACCTATTCTAATTAAATTCTAACACACTATTTCCTTACCGTTCTCAAATTCGGCTAATACACAACTTCTATCACCAAGTGAATTTCTTTTGGTCTTGTTCAGACGTGAGAGACATGGGTTAGTTTGATGTGGGGTGATTAGTAAGTCCAAAATCATTAATCCGCAAAGAATTATACCCAATATTAACTTTGTAGGGTCCACCTTTAGGTGATTTATAATTACGTCCATAAATTATATAAATATTTAAAGGCATTTAGGTCGATCAATATTACAAGAATATTTTAATCGTTTAACATTTAGCATAAATATTCGTGCTTTTATAATAATGTATATATATATATATATATATATATATATATATATATATATATCAAAGTTGACATTATGTGTATTAATTTGCGATGGCGGACCAATTTAGGTCTTGATCCCATTATATTCGACTATCAGCTTATTTAGGCATACTAGTTTTAGGGTATACGCTTTTGCGTGTGTATCTATATCATGATTCATGAGTATATAATTTTTTTTTAAATAGGTAACTGTAACATCCCGAAAAAATTTGAAGTACTTAAGCGCTATTAAAAAAGTTGATGTGCGCTAATTATATTATTTTGTGTGCAAAGCAGGACTATTAATATGATGGATATCAATCAGATATGATAATAAGTGTATGAAGCATATTATAAGTGATTTGGGGTCTAAGGAGAGGCCTAAGTCTAAGCTATGTTGGAAAACTACAAGATAGACTAAAATTCCAAATGAGTACGCACAAGATCACATTTTGGACGAGCATATCTACATATATATATATAAAGTTTTATGTGATACACAACTTATCAAATGAAAGATTTTTGAGTCTAGTATCTAATTTAAACCATTCATCATTTGTACATTTGTACAAAAAGTTACGATCGATTTACTGAAAGCTAGTAATGCTGCTTTCTGGGGCAGAGGCAAAGCGCATGTATCAAATGTGATTTATAAGTCGCATTTGACACCTGAGACTTGCCTGGACAGATTATAGAACGGGGCTTTCAGCCATATTTAAAACATTTGGAGCTATGGAGCACGGATTGAAGCAATTTTTGAGGCGATTTTCATCATATGGATTGTGGTAAGTGATTCTAACTCGGTTTTGGTTAAATTACATGAATCTATTGTTGTTTGTATCAACAAATTAGTGTTTTGGGTTGAAAATGGTAGAAAATTTCATAGACTTTAATTGAGGATTTGGAGGTCGAATTGTTATCGGAATTTAGTAATTTTGGTATGGTTGGACTCGCGGTTGAATGGGTTGTCGGATTTTGTAAGTTTCGTCGGATTCCGAGATGTGAGTCCCACAGGCGATTTTTGAGTTAAATTTTGGATTTTTGTGAAAAATTAGTATTTTCACATGGAATTAATTTCTATAAATTGTATTGAATGAATCACATTAATTGTGGCTAGATTCGAGGCGTTCGGAGGCCGATTCACGAGGCAAGGGCATAGCGGAGTAAAGAACTTCACGGTTTGAGATAAATAACTCTTTTAAACTTAGTGTTGAGGCTATAAAACCATGGATTATGTGCTATGTGATTGATGTTGAGGTGACGCACATGCTAGGTGACGGGCGTGTGGGCGTGCACCCTGTAAATTGTGACTTTGTTATTTCCAGGGCACTGAATAGTGGCCCTATTTTGTTGATATCTGTGTTTTCACCATGTGATAAAATAAATGAGTTGTACATCACGCTAGATATCATGTTTAGGCTTTAAAACCCATAGTGGTCGTTTCTTACCGTCATCTCACTAATTTCATTGATATTTCATACTCAGTCATATTTATGCATTCACATCATATCTCAGTCTCAGTTGTTGTTTATTGATACATCATATCATTGTTATTGGGCTAGTTCATGACATTGTGAGCCGGAGAGTGAGACTGGAGAGATTGATGACTGAGTGAGGCCGAGGGCCTGAGTGAGAGTGATATTATGGGATCGGACTGCACGCCGCAACACGTTATATTGATTATATTTTATGGGATCGGGTTGCGCACCGCAGCGATATACTGCTTGGGCTGAAGGAGCCCCTCCAGGAGTCTGCACACCCCCAGTGAGCGCAAGTATATGATAGCACGTGAGTTGTCCGTGCAGATTTTAGCGCTTGGGTTGTAGGAGCCCCTCCGGAGTCTGTCACACCCCCAGTGAGCGTAGTCGACTATGTATATATATGTATCGGGTTGCACGTCGCAATGGGTGTATATATATGGATCGGGTTGCACGCCGCAACGGGCCTTAGGGCTATATATATATATATATATATATATATATATATATATATATATATATATATATATATATATATGGATCAGGTTGCACGTCGCATGAGTATTATACAGTACCAAGTGGTTGAGGATGTATGTATACATATACCTAGAGATGGATCTTCTCCATGAGGCTGGACTGGCCTCTTTCCTCGGTACTGGGTGATTTATAGCCAGTTATGTATATATTCTGGGATGGATCTTCCCTGGGCCATATGGGCCATATACAGTACCGAGTGATTGATTATGATAAGTGGAAGGTGTGATACAGTGAGATTGAGTACTCTGAGAGTGTGAGTACATGAGTTCATCACTAAGAGGCAATGTATTTGACATACACACTTGAGATGCATGCATAGAGATGCATTTCCTTTTACTGCCCGATTTTGGTGGCATTCATGATTTTTACATGTATCGTGACATGTAGGCATAGAGATGTACTTTCCTCATGCTATCTGAAAATGAAACATTTACCTGATGAAAAGGTTTTTGGGAAAGAGTTATAGTTTTCAAACTATCTCATATTTTACGACGATTTCGGTAAAGGATTTGAGATTTTACTGATATTCTTGAAAAGCAGAACTATTTTTGGAAAAACTATGAAAATCTGAGCATTTTTATGTTTGAGTACTTCCTTATTTATATATGCTCTATGTTGTTATGAACTTCTATTTGTTATTGGTGTTGCACTCGACCTATGTTCCAGCTCGTCACTGCTTTCAACCTAAATTTAGGTTTTTAAATTTTTGAGTACATGTAGTCGGTTGTACTCATACTACACTTCCTGTACATTGCGTGCAGACTTCGGATATCGATGTCGTTGTGTTCGCTGGAAGCTGAATTAGAAGATGTACCTGCATCCCTGCTGTAGCGGCCTCTTGTTCATGGTAGCCTTAGAAGTTTAAACTTTGTTTATGTATTTGTCAAACAGATGATGTATTTACTTCATATCAGTTTTGTAAACTCTATTCTTAGACACTCATGATTTGTACTATCAGTCCTTGGGGAATATAATAGAACCAGATAATTTAATTGTTTAATTAACATTATTGAAAATTGGATAGTTATTAGTTGGCTTAACTAGCAGGTTGAGTTAGGTGCCATCACGACTAGTTGAATTTTCGGTCGTGATAGTAACTATATTAAATAATTTATTTGAGTTATTGAACAAAAAAAAACAAAAAAAAAAACTAAGCTCCTAAAAAATATAAATATTGATCCAACTTAGCTAGTTCAATAAATAAAGAAATTTTGTCTTATATATGCGTTATTGTAATTTTTAGGACATATGTGGATATCTTATGAACATCCTTGTTATTTTTGTTACCTAAGACGAAAAACAAATAACAAGTTAGACTATAACATAATCAATTTTGCTAAATTTTTTTATTTTTTTTAACCGTCAATGCTCTTCTTGTGAAAATAAATTTATGTACCTTAAGAGTTTTATCAATTTAACAAATAATTTTATTTATATGATGATTTAGAAAAGAAATAAATTGATTATCTTGCTAATACTCCCTCCTTTTTAGTTTATGTGAATCTTTCGCTTTTCAAGAGTTAATTGACTAATCTTTAAAGCTAAATTAAATTATATTAATTAGATATTTTAAAGTTAAAACTTAGATATCCAAAAAATATATGAGAAATAAAATTAAACTTCAATCTTTTCATGTCAATATGATGGAAAAAATATTTAAGAATTTTATTCAAAGTTTATATAGTTTGAATCTCGAAAAACTAAAAGGTTTTATATAAATTGAAACTGAGGGAGAAATTAATTCAAAGACTTAATTATTTGTTCTCAATATTAAAAAAATATTATTTTTTCACATTGGGGCTTAGTAATTTTACAATAATATAAAAAGTTTAATAATTTTTGAACTCTTTTCCTACTCGAATAATAGTTTTCTTTATTATTTTTTTCTATAATATTTGAATCCACATTCACCCGTTGCGCGTGTATTATATCTTGAAAAATAAAATATTATATTAAGCATTATACTTGAGTTATAAAATAAAAATTCAAACTCTTGAAGTTGAAGAATATTGATTATGCTACCTTTTTAGTTTCAGCAAAAATACAACCTTTAAAAATTTAAAAGCTTTTCGGGGAATAAACTTCAGTGTTTATTTTTGATTTAGTGGTGTTTTTTTTGTTTACCCTTTTTTTTGGAGTATCCATTTGTAACTCTGTTTACTCTAATTTTCTTTTGTCTAGCTTCATTCTCAGCTTTATCTATTCATATTATTTCATGGATAAGATGATTGAAACACTAGTCGTTTTTAATTATTGAAAAACAAACCTGCACGGTTGATATGTACCTCGAACAATTGAGATTACATTCTCTGCAATATTAGTTTCATGCTTTTGAGTTAGCGACCCGGCCAGTCGTTTTAAATAGTACAATCCCGTTTTCTCATTTACTTCTAAATTCATGCTTTACAGTTATTATGTGACTTGTCGGGGTAATTGGTTTGGGCCCGGTGAGGTTTTCAAATGAATTGAGACACTTAGTCTCCAAGAAGAAAGCTTAAGATTTTAATAATTTGACCGGAAGGTGAAATATATGTAAACGACCCCGGAATAAATTTTTGATGATTCCAATAGCTCCGTATAGTGATTTCGAGTTTAGGGGTGTGTCCGGATAAATATTTCAAGGTCCGTAGCTAAATTAGACTTGAAATGACGAAAATAAGAAATTTACGTATGGAAGTTTGACCGGGGAGTTGACTTTTTGATATCAGGGTCGGAATTCAGTTCTGAAAATTTTCATAGCTTCGTTATGTAATTTATGACTTGTGTGCAGAATTTGAGATCAATCGGACTTGAGCTAATAGGTTTCGACATCGAATATAAAAGTTAGGAGTTCTTAGTTTCATTAAGCTTGAATTGGGGTGTGATTCGCGGTTTTACCGTTGTTTGATGTGATTTGAAGTTTCGACTAAGTCTGTATCATGTTTTAGGACTTGTTGGTATAATTGGTTGCGGTCCCGAGAGCCTCGGGGGAGTTTCAGATGGTTAAACGGATCAAATTTGGACTTAAACCAAATGCTGAAACTTCTGCCTTCTGGTGTAACCGCACCTGCAAAGAATTGACCGCAGGTGCACGAGGGCCATCGCAGAAGCGGCCAGGAGGAGGGGCTGGGAAAGTTCCGCAGGTGCGACGCATTTTTCGCACCTGCGATGGCACAGGTACGATTGGGTGTGCGCAGAAGTGGGAGCCGCAGAAGCGAGAAAATCTCGCACCTGCGAAACCGCAGGTGCGGCTAAGCTGGTCGCATGTGCGAAAATCCCTGGGAGATTTTCAGAGAAAACAACGGACTTTCTTATTTCGCAACTTTGAAAACCCTCTTTGATAGATTTGAGGATTTGAGCGATGAAATGTTATCGTAATTTAGTAACTTTAGTGTGGTTAGACTTGTGGTTGGACGGGCTTTCATATTTCGCAACTTTCGTCGAATTCCGAGACGTGGGCCCCGCAGGCGAATTTTTAGTTAATTTTGGATTTTTATTGAAAAATGTAGTAATTTCTTGTGAAATTGATTCTATAATTTTTGTTGACTGTATCGAATTATTTTTTGCTAGATTCGAGTCATTCAGAGTTGAATAATCGAGGAAAAGGTCAACTAGTGGATTAAATTGGAGTAAGTCGAGGTAAGTGACTTGTCTAACCTTGTGTGGGGGGCTTTCCCCTAGGATTGGTACTAATGTGATAATTGCAAGGTGTTGAAAGTCATGTACATGAGGTGACAAGTGTGTACACGGGCGAAATGTGGAAGGTTATACTTTTAATTTGTGTAGATCATTATTGCATATTAATTAAATCATTTATTCCTGTTATATTCATTGTCATTGAATTATTTTCATATCCTTGAAATTTGTCTGACCTTTTCTTGCTAATTGCCTATCTGTTTAATTGAAACTTTGTTCTTCTATTTGTGCTCATTATTTGAAGGTTGTGTTTCTCAATTTAAATATTATTGATATGAAGTATTTGACATTTTAAAAATTGGTATTGAATCAAGGTGTTAATTTGTGAAATATTATTTGTTGAGATTTCTTATACTCATTGTGATTGAGCCTTGAACTCTTTATTGTGGAAAATATTGTTGTTGTTGATTTATTTTGGCAAGTTGAAATATTTGAGCACTTGAGGTGCAGATTGTGATATATTGTGATATTGATACGCATGCGGTGGTATAAGGTCTGGGTGTTGAAACGCATGCGGTGAGATAAGGGTGACTTTATACGCGTGGCTAGTAGGGGAACTACTAGAAGCCGTGCGGTGAGATAAGGGTGGCTAAAATGCGAGATGCTATTTCGGGAAAAGATATTTTCTTTAAAATTAAATGTGAAGGCTCCTGCGGTGATATAAGGAAATAAGATATTATTAATTTATTTATGATTTGGGACTACGAGGCGTTACCTCGGGAGTACCCTTGTTGATATTTCTTTATGGCTGCATTTACTTTCCAGTTATTTTATGGTTCTTTATTTATTAAATTGAAGTTTTCCCTTTAGTGAGTTATTATTTGCTCTTATTCTATGTTGCTAAATTTTGATATGTTGCTTATATGACTTGTTTCCATTTGTCATTACTGTTATTATATTGTTAAACTTCTTGCCCTGTCTTTTATTATTTTTCAGTAGGTGTTTAACCAAAGAATTAGATTCTTAGTCAAAGCTATTTTAAGAAGTACTCAGGCTTCTGATAACCGAATAATAAAATTAGACTTATAAATAAGAAAGCAATAAGATCACATAAAAGTAAGTATATTTCAGTAGTGGTTCGAACGTGTTTATACTTGAGATTTTACTCCTTTTTATCGGGAATTTCTTAATACAACGTCTACTCTTCTTAATGATTGAGCATTAATGACTAATAATATCATTAATGTAACGTTACAATTGGTAATCATAACATTTTTGTGAAGATTATGTAACGTTTAGCTCATTGATTGAAGATCTTGAATCTGCCCTTTATTTTGCCTTGGTTTATTCTAACCGTGTCTCTTCAACTCCTCAACTAGACTAGAACTCCCGCATCTAATTGTCTCGTGTGTATGCTATTCCGTACTTCTCTGTCCCGTACTTCTTTCTAAACTTCTGACCAGCTGTCATGTTTCCATTGATCCACGTAGATTGCCTTGTCATCAGAAATATTACACGTGTGAAGTCTATTTTTTACCAATACATATAGTCCCCCCACTTACCATTTATTTATCAATTAAATATTTGGTAAGTGGATACTCATTTATGGCAAAAATATTTTGCCGCCGTTTCACTCGTACCATTGCATTCGTCTCTGAATGTATGTGTCACTAGTCACTTCTATTTAGTGCTCGTGCCACGTGGTGTTCTCGATTGATTCTGCAATTCATCAGCGCCTTTTAGGGCTTTTTGCGGCTGCATCAGTCACAAAGTGACAGTTCTAATTATGACTTTTCACATCAGTGTTTTTTCTATTTTTTTTTAACGGTTTCCTCTAAGTATAAATACCCCTTTTCCTGCCTTTGCTTTCACGAAAAACTTCTAACTTTCCTTCATTACTTGTAAATTCCTCTTTCACGTAAATATGTCTTTCTCAAATCAAGAACCCAAGAAGGTTATCATTGTAGACGAACAATCTCCTTCTTCTGCTCCAATCCGGAGTAGGAGGGGTGGTAGACTAAGAAGCTTGAGTTCTACACCTTCTAGGGGTTCTTCTTCTCCGTGCAACATTACTCCCCCGCCATCTTCTACGGCTAATGTTTCTTCGTCTTCTTTTAGGGCTAGAGCTTCTAGATCTTCTTCTAAGAGTAGAAAACCTAACGAACCACTTCGTGAACCAAAGTTGATGAGATTGTTCCTGCTGAGTTTTATTTTGTGAAGGATAGTGAGGCCATAAGAAAACAGCTTTCTTCTATGACATCTCATGACCGTGCTGATCTTTACCCTACTCAAATCACTGAGGGTTTAGTTTCACTCGTGCGTAGAGATTGTTATTGGAAATCTGACTTTCCAGTCTTAGTTCCCAATGAGAATCAGAGAATAACCTCTAACAGAACTGGGTATTCTTTTGTGTATACTTACCCTTTTACTTTAGGATTCAAGCCTCCCATCGACCCTGTCATCATAGAATTCTGTCCATTTTTTAATGTGTGCTTGGGATAGATCGCTCCTCTTATGTGGAGGGCAGTAGCATGCCTTAGATATTTGGCCACCTTAGCTTCAGTTCCCTTTACATTCATCATCTCATTCATCTCTATTCTCCTATGTTGTTCCGCCAAGGAGTTTTTACTCTTGCGGCTAGGAGTAAAAGAGTTTTGGTTATACCTGCTGATGATAAAGATAGAGGATGGTATGTCTGGTATGTTTCTGTCCCTACTAAAGGTTTGGTAGGTGAAGAAAATCTCCCCTTCCCTGAGAAGTGGAACTTTGCACGTGAGTAGAGTTTTTTTCACTTTCTTCTTTATTATTTTTTTTGATAAATCTTCAGTACTGTGCCTGTATTTTTTCTTTTTGCAGCAACCATGGGAACTGTTGAGGAGGTCTCCGGTTTTCGTGGTTGGGTAGAAAAATTACTGTTGATCGCCCCGATGGAAGAACGTTCTTGGAAGTACCTCTCGGTGAGGTTTGGTTGGAAAGTGAAAACCCATGGTAGGTTTTTTTTTATTTTTCCTTTCTTTCTCCTTTTAAGATTCTATAATACCTTCTATTTGTTAGGGCTTCTTGCTCGTGGGGTCTCTGGTGCTGCTGTATTTGCTTCAAAACTTTGTTTAGCTAAGGCCCAAGAAATTATTGTGAACTCCTCTTCATCAAAAAGGAAAGAAAGTGGGTCTCGGACCTTGGAAGATAAGGAAGAGAAGGAGGAAGGTTCGCAGATTCGGAGGTCACAGACAAGAAAGGTCGTGTCTGACGACGAATCTGCTCCAGTTACTGATCCACCTTCCGTGCCTGAGTCAGAGCATTCCGCTCCTGAAGATGCAACTCCTTCCTCTGCCAATGAATCAATTGAACAATTATTCCACCATGGCTTTGGCACAGTTTTCGAGGAGGCACCTCTTGCTATTTTTCCTCCATCTGATCCAGTGGAACTTTTGTCTGCCGCACCTGTTGTTGTTTCTGTTCCCCTGCCTATTTCATCCATGGCTCCTTCATCTGCCCCTACTTCCGTGCCTTCTATTGTCGAAGTAGGATCTTCCAGTAGTGGGGAGATGAAGCAAATTATGATAGAGGTTCCTGCGAGAGGTAGCCTCTTAAAGAAATCAGGCCAGGCGGATGTGTGGTTGAAGCCTCTGATAGGCCCGGTTGAGAAGTCTAAGTTGGAAAGTCATAGCTCCTTAACTTGGATGAACGAGATTGTACACTCGTCCTTAAAGGTATCCTTTATATCGTTCCTTTTTTTATATCCTTTACCGTATCTAACTTCTCTTTTTGTGCAGATCAATCTTATTGGTACAAAATTGATGAAAAGGATCCTTCATACGGAGCAATTAGTGAATGACTATCATACCAAGGCTGATAACTGGAAGGAGTAATTCGAGAGTGTTCAGCTTGATATGGAGGCATTAGAGGAGGAGAAGTGTATCTTGGAGCAGCAAATCAGAGTAATTGCAGCGGAATTGGCCATCGAGGAGGCTTCATCAAGTCAAGAAGGCAAGGATAAGAACATCCTGGAGTCTTCCTTTGCGGAGCAGCTTTCCCATGCTACTGAAGAGATAAGAAGCTTGAAGGCTTTGTTTGACCAGAAGGAGGCTTATGCTGGTGAACTTGTGCAATCACTTACTCAGACCCAAGAGGACCTCCGTGAATCTTCAAACAAGATTCAATTTCTGGAAAGATCTCTTGCCCCTTTGCAGGCTTCTTATGATGTTGTCGTGGTTGAAAGAGATGAGCTGAGAGCCGATATTGAACAATGGGAGAAAGATTACGAGGCTCTTGAGGATAAGGCAGTTGTTGATGTGAGTTGGCTTATTTGAATTCCCGGCTTGACACATTGACGGAAATGGGCCAAGAAAATTTTGACTTAGAAGCTGAAATTGTCAAAACAAAGGAGATGATTGAAAAGTCTGGGCAAAGTCAAAATTTTTCATCACCTGAAGTTGAAGTTCCAATGGGTAATGAGATCGTGTCTAATGAAGTTGCTGCCCAAGCCTCGCCATCTCAAGCCGCTCCTCCTACTGATGAAGATAATCCCCCCCAGTGTCTAGTGAAAGTGTTTATCAACCCCTCTTTTTTTTATTTTTGCAACAATTGGTGGTTACCCCCGGTCCCATTTGGGGGTGAAGCTTGGTTTAGTAAGTACCCAATGACAACTTAGGGGCAACTTTGTATGAACAAATTTGGTTTAAGCTAAGTTAATACTTAGTCAACTTTGTATGAACAAATTTGGCTTAAACTAAGTTAATACTTAGTTTTTACCATTATATAATATTAATATTTATATTTCTTACCATGACTTGTGTTTTTTAGAGTTTTCGTTTTACTCTTAAGTGTTTGCATGCTTTACGTTCGGGTTTTTGTTTTACCCCTTGGTATTTAATTTTGCATTAACAAATGCTTCAGTATTTCGTGTCTTTTTTAAATAAGCATGATCTATAAAATAGGGCCCTTTTATGAACGACACTTAATGAAGAAGACGTCTAAACTTCATAATGGTGTAAACATACAAAAGAGAGATAGGAATTCACATGTTTTTTTCGAATAATGTTTTGCAGAAAGTCTTTATATTATTCGAACTTTCGTAACATTTTACATGTGTTTGTGCATCGTCTATGACTATTTCATAACTGTTTTATTTTACAACAGGTTTTGAATAAACATGGGGCTATGAATTTCTACCCGTAACTAAATTCTGTTTTTAACCTAAATATTCGTTTACATTCACGAGTATGTTCTTTGTAGGTTTCTGAATCAGGCTTTGTGTTCTTGTCTTTGGCTCTTTGATTCTGCTCATAACTTTTGACTTGTTGGGAAAAATGGATCTTCAGGCTTGAAATTTGACTCTTTTGATAGTCTTCTTTGCCTCTTCCATACTGTATAGTAGCCAAGTGTTTGAGCTTTGAAGAATGGAATCTCGAGCACTTGACTATTCCTTTCTTGTGGTCCTTTTCCTGAAAAGGAAAAGCATATGGGACTCGAAGGTATATAGTTTAGATGATGACTTCTTAACCCTTTGTAACGTCCATCAAAAAGTTGTAACCCTAGACCGGGAATTCAGTTTTTTCCTCGTGTCTATTCAGGTATAATATCATCATCTGGTTATAGTTAGCTTTTTTGCCTATCATCTAAAATGGTTAGTATAATTTTAACTATACTAAATACAATTAAACGTAATGATACCTGACCGTGGGTATTCCTTTTCCGTAGAAGTAATATTTCTTCAAGTGAATAGCATTCCAACTTGTTGGTAAAATTCTACCATCCATGGTTTCCAGCTCATAAGCACCTTTTCCAGCAATACCACGCACTTTGTAGGATCCTTCCCAATTTGAATTTAATTTTCCTGCTCCATCCTCCTTTGTTAATTGAAAAACTTTCTTAAGGACAAAGTCCCCAATTTTGAAATATCTGAGGTGAGCTTTTCTGTTGTAATATCGCTCTATGATTTGCTTTTGAGCTTCCATGCGTATTAAAGAAGCTTCTCTCCTTTGCTCGAGTAAATCCAGATTTGTTCTCAACTCGTCATTGTTTGTTTCTTCTGTTATTGTTGTGAATCTCATGCTCGGTTCACCAATTTCCACTGGTATTAGAGCTTCTGAGTTGTAAACAAGCGCGGATGGGGTTTCTCCCGTGGCTATCTTTGTAGTAGTTCTATAAGCCCATAATACTGCCGGTAGTTCTTCATGCCAATTTCCCTTAGCTTTTTCCAATCGTTTCTTCAGATTGTTAACAATGATTTTATTTGTTGACTCAGCTTGCCCGTTAGCCACGGGATGATATGATGAAGAAGTGATCATTTGATTTGCCAGCTTTGGAAGAATTCTGAATTGTGGGACATTGCCACATACAATTTCCTTTGGTACACCAAAACGGCATATGTTGTTTTGCCATATGTAGCTTTTCACTTCTTTTTATTGCACCTTTTTAAAAGCATCTGCCTCCACCCATTTTTAGAAATAATCTTTTAATACAAGTAAAAGTCGTACCTTTCCTCTGGCTGGGCGTAGAGGTCCTACTATATCCATTCCCCATTTCATAAATGGCCAAGGTGATACAACCCAGTATAGTAATTCTGCAGGCTGATGCATATTGTTAGCATATCGCTAACATTTATCGCATTTAGCTACGAAATCTTCAGCATCTTCTTCCATCTTAGACCAATAGTACCCTCCTCTGATTAGGGTTTTGACTAAGGACCTTGCACTTGCGTGGTTCACACAATGTCCTTCATGTACTTCTTTCATCACGTACTTAGTTTGGTTAGGTCTAAGTCACCTTGCTAGGGGACCTCCAAACATTTTGCGATACAGAGTGTCACGAACTAGGCAGCACCATGCAGCTTTTCGGCGAAGTGCTTGAGCTTCTTTCTTATCTTTAGGAATGGTACCATTTTGCAAAAAAATTACAATTTCGTTTCTCCAATCCCAGGTTAGATTATTAAATGTTACCTCATTCTTGTCCTGGTCAATTGCTGAATGAAATTAGTGTATCAAAATAGAATTGTCTTTATTCGTTACATCGGTAACTGCTGCAAGATTAGCTAACGCTTCCGCTTCTGCGTTTTCCTCTCTAGGTACTTGCATAATCTTCCATTACTGGAATTGCCTCACCAGGTCTCGTGCCTTTTCCAGATACTGTTGCATTCGAGTCTCTCTACTAGTATAAGTCCCCTGAATATGGTTCACCACTAGTTGAGAGTCACTTTTGATCACATTCTGCTCAATTGAGAGTTCTCGTGCTAATTCAAGTTCCGCAATGACAGCTTAGTACTTTGCTTCATTGTTAGTGATGGGATAACATTTAATAGCTTGCCTTATCTTTTCACCAGAAGGTGGTATCAAAACAATTCCCAACCCGGCTCCTTCAATATTAGAAGAGTTGTCGGTGAATAGAGTCCATATTCCTGGATTAGCTTCTGTAAAGATTTGTATTTCTTTTTCTACTTCAGGAATTATGCTAGTGTTAAAATCTGTGACAAAATCGGCTAAAACCTGAGACTTTATTGCAGTCCTAGGTTGATAGACTATGTCATATTCGCTTAGTTCTATTGCCCATTTAGCCAGTCTACCTCACAGTTCTTGCTTATGCAAAATATTGCTCAAAGGATGAAGTTACAATAGTAATTGGGTGACACTGAAAGTACGATCTTAACTTTCTAGCTGCCATGATTAGAGCCAAGGCTAATTTTTCTAGATGAGGATATCTAGTTTCAACATCTAGTAAATACTTACTTACATAGTAGATAGGAGATTTCTTACCTTTGTCCTCCCTTACCAGAACTGCACTTACGGCTATTTCTGCAACAACAAGATAAATGTATAACCTTTCCCCTTTCTTTGGTTTAGACATCAGTGGGGGATTTGATAGATAAGCCTTCAACTCTTTAAGAGCTTGTTTACATTCTTCAGTCCATTTGAACTGATTCTGCTTCTTTAGTACTAAGAAGAATTTAAAAATCTTCTCTGAAGATCTGGAGATGAATCTTCCTAAAGCTGCAATCCTACCTGTTAATCTTTGAACGTCTTTTTTGCTCGTGCGTATATCAGGTATTTCTTCAATAGATTTAATTTGAGCAGGATTTACTTCAATGCCTCTATTTGATACGAGAAAACCCAAAAATTAACCTGATTCGATGCCAAAGGTGCATTTTTCTAGATTTAATTTCATGTTATACCTGCGGAGGATCTCGAAAGTAGTTGAGAGATGTTGAAAATGATCTTCTGCCTGTGTTGACTTTACCAACATGTCATCAATGTACACCTCCATTGTTTTCCCTAGATGTTCTTGGAACATCTTGGTCACTAGACTTTGATACGTGGCTCCAGCATTTTTCAAGCCAAAAGGCATGACTTTGTAACAATAAGTCCCCATCTTCATCGATCACTTGATTCTTGAACGATCCCTGAATTCTTTTCTTTTGCTTGGCAGGTACGAAGGATGGGTCTTCATTTAGTTTATGAGTTATCACTTCTCTTCTAGTCGGGCTTAGCCTTGATCCAATGTGGATTTTTTGCTCAGGCTTAAGCTCGAACAGTGGAACAGCTTCGAGCTCCTTAGTCATTGTCTTGATATTTTCATTCTCTTCTGGTTCTTGAAGAGTTGCATCACAGATTTGATGTTTCTTGAAGTCTGTTTATCACCTCGAATCTGCTGGATTCCCATTTTGGAAGGGAATTTGATTACCTGATGCAGAGTAGATGGTACTGCATCCATGTCATGGATCCATGGTCTACCCATGATTACATTATAAGCCATATCTGTATCTATAAATTGGAATTTTGTTTCCTTGACGACGCCTTCTGCATAGGTATTAAGCTCAATTTTTCCTTTTGTTATGACAATAGAGTTTTTGAATCCGTACAAGGAACGTACTTTTGGAATTACATGGTCCCTCATTAACATTTGTTCCACAATCCTCAGCAAAATGATATTGACCGAGCTACCTGTATCAATCAATACTCTTTTCACGTTAGTGTCATGTATAAGTAGAGATATTACCAGTGCGTCGTTATGTGGAAGCAGTAATCCATCAACATCTGAGTCGTCGAATAAGATGTTGTCAGCCTCCAAACTCTCACGAGTCCATTTCCCTTGGGTCACTATGAACTTGGTCATCCTTCTTGCTGAAGTATAAGTTATGCCATTTACCTCCTCTCCTACATTTATCACATTTACAGTTCTCTTCGGAGATGGTGGTTTTTTGGGCTCCTGCCTATCATATATGCATGTTTACCCTTATCACTAAACAGTTCTGTTAGATAACCTTGTTTTAATAAGTGTTCTACCTCACCTTGCAATAACCCGCAGTCCGATGTTTTGTGCTCATGATCATTGTGAAATTCACACCAGAAGTCTGGGTTCCTTCTGTTTGGATTTGATCTCATTTCTTCGGGACATCGAACTTATCACCCATATTTCTTAATACTGTAATTAATTCGGAAGTACTTACATTGAAATTGTAATCTCCAATTCTTGTATTACCTCTATTTCGCTCATCTCGATCCTTTCTGGATCTTGATGATGATGAGCTCGAATATCTATTTGACGTTCTGTGATCAGACCGTGGGTTTTCAGATTTGGAACGAGCCTCTCGTCCCGAAGGTCCCATGTACGGATCGTACTTGTTTTTGCCAGTTCTCCTTTCTGATTCGGAGCATCTAGAACTCATCATGTCTTCTGCTTTTGATTGGGAAATAGTATCTTCTTCAATTCGTAATTTGGTGATGTACTTGTTATAAACATCATTCCATGTCGTAGCTGGGAACTCTCTCAAGCTTTATTTGAGTCTCCTCGTGGCTTCAGAGCTTTTATCGTTCAAATTACTTGCAAAAGCCATACCTGCCCAATTGTCATGTACTCTTGGTAGAAGCATCCTTTCACATTGAAACCTGTCTACGAATTCACGAAGCAACTCCGTATCTCCCTGTTTTATTTTGAATATGTCTTCCATTCTCTTTTCCACTTTTTGCGCACCGGAATGTGCTTTTATAAACTAATTTGCAAGCTCAGCAAAAGAATCAACATAATTTTCTGGCAAGAGAGAATACCATGTTAATGCTCCTTTGGTGAGTGTCTCGCCAAACTTTTTGACCAACACAGATTCAATTTTTTGCTTACTCAGGTCGTTGCCTTTTACTCCTGTGGTGAAAGCAGTAACATGATCACGTGGATCAGTTGTCCCTTCGTACTTTGGTATGTCAGGCATTTTGAATTTCTTGGGAATCGGCAAAGATGCTGCACTTGGCTTCCAGGGTTGTTGAGAGTATTTATCAATAACAATACCCTTGATGACAGGTGGTACTCCAGGAATTTGCTCGATGCAATCATTTTGTTCCTTCACATAATTCTGCAAGGTTAGTATTAAAGATTGTAAATCTGAATTATTAGACATACTTGGTCTTCCTTCAAGTGATTCATTTAGAGTGCCTCTACTTCCTGAATTTGCTAGTCCAGATTGTGGATTTTCTACGGTCGCGGTGTTGTTTGGAGGAGGTGTAGGTGACACAGTTGGTAGCTCCCTCATGAAAGCTTGAAGAGCTTCACTCACATATTCACCAACCATCTGTTTCACAGGGTCTTGTTCTCCTATTTGCTCGTTTCCAATTTGATCATTGTTGTGAATTGTAGATATTTCTGGGTAGTTGTCCCTTGAACCTCGTTGGGATCCCTGAGGCGATGGAACTGGGGTTCAAGTTTTTTGTTGGTTGTTGTCGTTGGTATTCGACATGATTCGATAAAGGTTATTCGAGAAAAAATAAAGATTATCAGATTCCCAGTAACTGAACCAATTTTTTTAACCAAAGAATTAGATTCTTAGTCAAAGCTATTTTAAGAAGTACTCGGGCTTCTGATAACCGAATAATAAGAATTAGATTTATAAATAAGAAAGCAATAAGATCACATAAAAGTAAGTATATTTCAGTAGTGGTTCGAACGTGCCTATACAAGTGAGATTTTACTCCCTTTTATAGGGAATTTCTTAATATAACGTCTACTCTTCTTAATGATTGATCATTAACGACTAGTAATATCATTAATGTAAAGCTATTCTACCTTGGTTCATTTTGACCGTGTCTCTTTAAATCCTCAATTAGACTGGAACTCCCGCATCTAATTGTCTCGTGTGTATGTTATTCCATTCCTCTTTGTCCCGTACATCTTTCTAAACCTCGGACCAGCTGTCATGTTTCCATCAATCCACGTAGATTGCCTTGTCATTAGAAATATTACACGTTGTTTTTTTACACGTGTAAAGTTTATTTTGTAATCGAGGTTAGGCTTGTCACTTACTAGATACCGCTGTGGTGTACTCATACTACACTTCTGCATATCTTTTTGTGCAGATCCAGGTACTTCCTATCAGACTAGGTATCAGTAAGCTAGCTGTACGTGGAGACTTCAAAGAATATCTGCCAGCGTCTGCTGACCTCGGAGTCCCCTTCTATCTTTACTATTTTGTTTCTTCATCTTCATTAGACTCTGAAGTTTAGAGCTATTTAGAACTCCTTCTAAGAGCTTGTGACTTGTATTTTCACCGGGTTTTGGGAATTTCTTTATGTACTGAATGGCTTGGGATTTGTGAGAGTTTTTAATTGTTATTTGATTATTCCGCATGTTAATAGGCTTACCTAGTATTAGAGACTAGGTGCAGTCACGATATCCTACGGAGGGAAATTTGGGTCGTGATAAGTTGGTATCAGAGCTCTAGGTTCATAGGTATTATGAGCCACAAGCAGGTTTAGTAGAGTCTCGCAGATCAGTACGGAGACGTCTATACTTATCTTCGGGAGGCTATGGAACTGTTAGGAAAAATATCACTTCTTTAATTCTTTATCATGCTTATTTGTTGACTTCGGAATATTAAACCTTTGCCTTCCTATTCTCTCAGAGATGGTGAGGACACGTACAACTGGATCTGATGACCAAACACCCACACCCCCTGTTATAGCCGCAAGAGGCTGGTGCCAGTGCAGAGGCTGAGCCAGAGGCCAAGGAATACCACGTGGTGTAGCCAGAGAACCTGCACGAGCTGCTGCAGAGGATCCACCAGTAGTTCCAGTTGGAGAGGAGGCATTTGAGACGCCTTTTACTACCCCTGCACTTCGGGAGACTCTTGCCCAATTTTTGAGCATGTTTAGCACTCAAGCTTAGGCAAGATTGATTCCACTTGCTCCTTCTACATCACAGAGCGGGGAGGAGCACAGAATCCCGCCGCCTGTACCCCGGATCCACGGGTCCAGGTTGATCATGTACCAGGGGTCATACCAGTGCAGCCAGTCGTCCCGCTGCAACCTGAGACTAGAGAAGCAGTTTCTGAGGGGGAGCAACTCAGGATCGAGAGGTACAAGAGATACCACCCTCCTACTTTCAGTGGCTTGGCGTTAAGAGGGTGCCTAGGGATTTCTTGAGGGGTGCCACTGTATCTTCCGTACCATGGGTATTGCGGAGACTAGTGGGGTTTTTTTCACTGCATTTCAGCTTAGGGGAGCAACTTATCAGTGGTGGCGGGCATATGAGTTGGATAGTCCTGCCGAAGCAGCTTCATTCACTTGGACTCAGTTCTCAGATATGTTCTTGCGGGAGTATGTTCCCTAGAGTCTTAGAGATGTATGATGCGTGGAGTTTGAGCACTTGCGCCAAGGTTCTATGACTGTCTCAGAGTATGCAGTCCAGTTCAGTGATTTATCCAAGCATGCACCATCCTTGGTTGCTACCGTCAGAGAGAGGGTTCGTCGATTTATTGAGGGGCTCAACCCTAATATCAGATACAGTATGGCCCGAGAGCTGGAAATGGACATCGCATATCAACAGGTAGTGGCAATCGCCAGAAGATTGGAGGGTATGCATGTCCGGGATAGAGAAGAGAGGGAGGATAAGAGGCTTCGATATTCAAGCACCTATAACAATTCTCGTGCCCCAGTTGCAACCCATCATGGTAGAGGTTATGTGAGTCGTCCTATTAATTCTGTACTTCCAGCTGCAGTGACATTCCGCTACTCCCAGACCTCAGGCTCCTTATTATGCACCGCCATTATCCAGTGTACCTCCTGCACGGGGTGCTTTCAGCGGTCAGTCTAGTCGATCAGACTCGAGCCAGTCTCAGCAGCTGCGTACTCCGAGGGCTTGTTTTTAATATGGTGACAATCGTCATATTCTGAGGGATTTCCCTAGACTCAGGAGGGGTGCACCTCCGCAAATTTCTCAGACCCCACCTATTCCACAGGGCCCTCAAGTTTCTCAGTCTATGATTGCTGCACAAGTTGCCACTCCACCTACACAGCTAGCTCGAGGAGGAGGTCGGGCGGGTAGAGATCGCCCTAGAGGGGGAGGCCAGACCAACCATTATGCTCTTCCAGCTAGGACTAAGGCAGTTACATCCGACTCAATCATCAGTGGTATTATTTCGGTTTGTCATAGAGAGGCTTCAGCCTTGTTTGATCTAGGCTCCACCTATTCTTATGTGTCCTCTTATTTTGCTCCATATTTGGGATTGTCCCGTGATTCTCTGAGTTCTTCTGTGCACGTATCTACGCCAGTAGGAGATTCCATTATTATTGATCGTGTGTATCAGTCGCGTTTAATTATTACTAATGGTTTTGAGACCAGAGCTGACCTATTACTGGTCAATATGGTAGACTTTGATATTATTCTGGGCATGAACTGGTTGTCGCCCCATCATGCTATTCTGGATTGCCACGCTAAAATGGTGACACTGGCTATGCCAGGTATACCACATATATTGTGGAGAGGTGTTTTAAATTTTGTTCCTAGCAAGGTTATTTCCTTTTTAAAGGCTCGACATATGGTTGAAAAAGGGTGCAATGCTTATCTAACCCTTGTGAGAGATGTCAGTGCTGATAGTCCTACCATATAGTCAGTTCCGGTAGTCAAGGATTTTCCATATGTATTTTCGGCCGTTCTAATGGATATGCCATCCGATAGGGATATTGATTTTGGCATTGGTTTGTTACCGGGCACTTAGCCCATTTCTATTCCACCATATCGGATGGCCCCAGCAGAACTGAAAGAATTAAAGGAGCAGTTACAGGAGTTGCTTTATATGAGTTTCATTCTGCCCAGTGTAGCACCTTGGGGTGCCCCAGTCTTGTTTGTAAAGAAGAAAGATGGCTCCATGCGTATGTGTATTGATTATCGACAGCTGAACAAGGTCACAGTGAAGAACAGGTACTCGTTTCCTCGTATTGATGACCTATTTGATCAGTTGCAGGGTGCCAAGGTATTCTCAAATATTGATTTGCAGTCTGGGTATCACCAGTTAAAAATTCGGGATTCGGATATTCTAAAGATTGCCTTCAGGACCCGTTATGGCCACTATGAATTTCTTGTAATGTCTTTTGGGCTGACCAATGCCCCAGCAGCATTTATGCACTTGATGAACAATGTATTTCATCCATATCTTGATTCATTTGTCGTAGTATTTATTGATGATATCCTGGTGTACTCACGTGGCCAGGAGGAGCATGCATGTAACGACCCAACCGGTCGTTTTGAGAATTTTCACTTCACTCGCAAGTTCTTGGGCATGAATAGCCCCGTATGATGTATTATGACTTATGTGAATCATCGGTTTTGGTTTTCAGGTTAATCGGAACATATATGGAAGGATGATTCTCAGCTTGAAGCTTTAAATTTGAAAGGTTTGACCAAGTTTTGACTTTTGAGTATTCGATCTTGGATTTGGATTTTTATGATTTGGTTAGCTCCATTAGGTGATTTTGGACCTGGAAGCGCGTACGAAATCTAATTTGGAGATCCGTGGTAGAATTAGGCTTGAATTGGCGAAATTAGAAATTTGGCGTTTCTCGACCGGTAGTGGAAATTTTGATAACGGGGTCGGAATGGAATTCCAGAATTTGGAATGGGTCCGTTGTTTCAATTGTGATGTGTGTGCAAAATTTCAAGTCATTCGGATGAGGTTTTGGTAGGTTTCGGCATTATTTGCAGAATTCGAAAGTTTAGAAGTTCTTAGGCTTGAATGCGAGGGTGATTCGGTGTTTTGATGTTGTTTTGAGTATTTCGAGGTTCGATTAAGTTTAAATGGTGATATGTGACTTGTTGATATTATTAGTTGAGGTCTTGAGGGCCTCGAGTATGTTTCGGATGAGTGACAGATAGGTTTTTGGTGTTCAGGGCTGCTGGTGTGATTTCTGCTGGTGTTTCCACACCTGCGGAAGGAGAGTCGCAGGTGCAAGGCCTCATGTGCAAATTTGGAGACGCAGATGCGGACGTTGTGAAGTTTGGTCTTCTCCGCAGAAGCGGAAGACGAGTCGCAGGTGCGCACCGCAGGTGCGATGGGCTGACCGCAAATGCTGAAATGGTACACTAAATGGGTTCCGCACCTGGATGGAAATCCCGCAGGTGCGGTGCCGCAGAAGATGGAATATGACCGCAGGTGCGGTTTTAGCTGGGCAGAAAACCCTAGCTCGGGGTTTGTTCTTCATTTTTCGATTTTGGTCTTGAGAAACTCGGGAGAGAGGCGATTTTTTGACGGATTTGAAGGAGAAACGTCGGGGTAAGTGATTCTAACCTATAATGGTTTAAATTTCATGAATCTATGGTTTTATTCATCATTTAATTGAGAAGACGAGCTAGAAATTTGGGAATTTAGGGCTTGAAAATTGGAGACTTTAAATTGAGGATTTGAGAGACCATTTGAGGTTGGATTTTGATGAATTTGGTATGTATAGACTCGTGGGTGAAAGAGCTTTCTAGTTTTGTGATTTTTGTCGGATTTTGAGACGTGGGCCGGGGGAGGGGGTGTTTGAGAGGATTTCGGGATTTGTGCCTAATTTGATGGTTTTCCTTGTGGAATTCATTCCATTAGCGTATATTGATGGTATTGTTATGGTTTTGAATAGATTCGGAGCAATTAGAGGCCGAGCCGGGGGGCAAGAGCTATACAGAGTAGAGATTTGACCGGTTTGAGGTAAGTAATGATTGTAAATATAGTCCTGAGGGAATGAAACCCCGGATATCACATTGTTTTACTATTTTGAGGTAACGCAGATGCTAGGTGACGGGCGTGTGGGCGTGCACCATTGGGGATTGTGACTTGGTCCGTCCTCTAGCAACTATAAAGTTTCATATCTGATTGAAATTATATGATACTTATGTGTTTTGGAAAGAATTTCTATAAATTGGGCTGAATGCAATATTTAGGCCTCGAGCAAAGCTGTTTGGACCCTTAGGGGGCCTTTTTCTTATTATCCTCTCACTGTTTTGATTTAAAAACCTACACTCAGTCATGCTATGTTAATTGATTTCATAACCCAGTCTTTATCTCTCCGTTTTGATGTATATAAAATGTTATTTTGGGTTGAGCACCGTGTTTTTACTGATAGCCCGAGTGGCTTGAGAGGTTTTGTGACTGAGTGAGGCTGAGGGCCTGTTTTTGTGAGGAGATTATGGGATCGGGCTGCGTGCCGCAACATGTTGTTACTGATTCATGATTATGTGAGGTCGAGGTCTGATTGATTTATGCCACGAGGTGGCTTGATGTTGTTACTGATCTATGATATATGAGAGAATAGGGGCTTGATTGATTATGCCACGAGATGGATTGTTATAGCGCTTGGGAAGTAGGAGCCCTTCCGGAGTCTGTACACCCCCAGTGAGCGCGGGTACCCTGAGTGAGTGATATTATATTTTGCCCAAGGGACTGTTCTTGATTCATGTTGTGCCCGAGGGGCTGTTTACGAGTGATTGTGAGGTATGCTAGAGGGGATGTATATGAGTGACAGTGATGATTGCCCGAGGGGCTATATACGAGTGAGTTTTTTCTCGAAGGGCCGACTATGTTTTCATTATTTTTACTCACTGTTTCATCACTTTGTTTGCAAACTGCTGAAAGATGTTCAAATGGATTTTTAAATGAGATGATTTGATTCAACTGCTGATTTAAAAGACTGTTGTATTCTACTGAGAGTTCGTGATATGAATTGTATATGTTTTAGTGCTTGTCACTTCTGCTCAGTCTTTATTTATTTTTTTACTCACTAAGTTGGCGTACTCACATTACTCCCTGCACCTTGTGTGTAGATCTGGGGATTTGCTGGACTTGCTAGTGAGTGTTGTTTTTATCTGTCTCGGATCTGTTGGAGTTAGTAAGGTAGCTGCACGACAATCGCAGCCCTGCTCTTCTCCCTCCTGCCTTTCTATAAATTATATTTAGTTGCTTCCCAGTCGGTATATGTCTTAGGGTTATCAGACGGTCCTTTGTAGATGCTCATGACTAGTGACACCCCGATGTCGGGCTTTCTTTCCGCACTATTATTTTGATTTAACACCTTATGAAGTTTTATTGTTAAATAGCTTTGATTTTATCTTAAACATGAAAATATTTATGGGTTTTGGTAATGTTTCGGCTTGCCTAGTACCACGATAGGCGCCATCACGACATGGTAGATTTGGGTCGTGACAAGTTGGTATCAGAGCCTAGGTTACATAGGTCTCACGAGTCATGAGCAGGTTTAGTAGAGTCTTGCGGATCAGTACGGAGACGTCTGTACTTATCTTCGAGATGCTGCGGGGCCCTTAGGAAAAATCTCACATTCTTGAATTCTTGTCGTGCGAATCCATTTATTCAGCCAAAAGTGTAACTCTTTGAATTCCTTTCATGTATTCGAATGCACATGTGAACGCTTGGTATGAGATGTGCATCGACGGATTGTGATTCCCATGGATAAGGTGCGAGATGTGATTTTAGCATGTGTATAATGGGCCAGTCTAGAGGACTTGAGGCCGGGTTTTGTCTGTGGCTTGAGTGTTGAGATTTCGATTGTGTGAGCACGTGCATTTGGGACTTATATGTCCTTTTGTGTCCTTATTGGTAGGGTTTGGTGACTGGATGACTATGTGGTGAGTGTGATTCGATGGTGAGATGTGTTCAGATTGTTTGATTATGACAAAAGGATTGGCTGTAGATGTAGCAAGAACTATTGAGTGTTTGGCTTCTGTCTTGAGTTGGCATATGGCCTCGAGTTGTGAGTGTATTGAAGGACCTCTCATGTAGTTTAGTTGTGGAGTGAAGTGGATCTTTCTGTAGTGTTATGATTTCCTGATGATGTCTTTCGGGCTGGCCAATGCCCCATCAGCGTTTATGTATTTGATTAACAGTGTATTCCAGCCGTATTTGTACTCCTTCGTTATTGTATTCATTGATGGCATCCTGGCGTACCCACGTAGCCAAGAGGAGCATACTCGGCATTTGAGGATGGTATTATAGAGATTGAGGGAGGAGAAGCTTTATGCAAATTTCTTCTAGTGAGAATTTTGGCTCAGTCAGTAGCATTCTTGGGGAACGTGGTGTCCAGTGAGGGTATCCAAGTTGTCGGACGAGTGTGGGGAGAGCTTTCAGAAGCCCAAGACTTCTTTGACCACATCTCCAGTGTTAGTTCTGCTATCAGCTTTTGGTTCTTATACCGCTTATTGTGATGCCTCGAGGGTAGGCATTTGTTGTGTTCTAATGTAGGAGGATAAAGTGATTGCGTAATAGCTATGATCTTTGGAATGGTATAGAGATATGTCAGTTTGAGGCTAAGCAGGCAGGGTTATCTCCTACGGGGTGTCCTGAGGTGTGTGATCCTTATGTTGTTTTGTAGTGAGTCCTCTTTTACCTGTGAATTATATGTGCTGCAGTTTGAATTTGTATGAGAGTTGTCTTGGTTGTTACGAGGGTGGATGCGAAATTTGCAGATGATTTGAAGTACTATATGGTTTGTGTTGCACGAGCTTATGAAGGATTTATTTTAATCTCACTATGGTATTATGGTAGTAGTAGAGAATGGGCACTGTGAGTTCCTGTGTGTTTTGAACTATGGCTTGGAGCCAAGTGGGGATTCTGCTATTGATAAGTTAATTGTGTGGCTAAGTGTCGTATTAGTTTCAGTTTGAGGTGTACTGGTGAATCAGTTGTGGCTTACAGGGGTTGAGATCAAGGATGACTCAGTAAAGGAAATTTTGGATAAGGGTTGTGTTATGCTTTATGGGTGTATGAGAATCACAGAATGACTTGAGTGTTATTGTGACGGATGTAATGTGCATGGAGCATGAATTTATTTGATTGCATTAAGGTGGGGTTACTTCCTAGGGTGTTGGAGTGCTAATGGAGCACATGTCGTTCGGTCCGTTTGATCACTCTAATTGAAATTTGAGCAGAGTGGATGGCTCTCGAGGATGGTTCTAATGGATTCAAGATTCAAATGTAGCAATTGGGATCTTCAGGATGTGTGGTTGTCTAGAAACTGAGGTTTACATTGGAGGGTGTCTAGACTTGTGGCATTTCTATATCATTATGGATTCTATATATCAGTATCAGGAAGGTGAAGGTAATGGCTTTAGATTCGCAGTAAGTCTCTTCAGGGTAAGTATTTTGAATGTGGTGCTTTGGGGGATATTTGAGAGAGTATTCAGTGGCTTGTGAGCCTTAGATGGTATGGTTTTATGCTTCGGTCTCATGTGGTGAGTCTGGGTTGAGAATTGCAGTATTATGGCGAGGAAAAGTATCAATTTGAAGTTAATTCAGAAGGAACTCGAATAGATATGACAACTTGGTAGTAGGTTGGATCGGCATGGTAATGGGTATGATTAGTTCTTTGGGTGTTTATGAGGTAATGAATTTCTATAGGTATTTCGTGGCAATGCTCTTGGGTTTTTTGGTGACCTGTGTAAATTGGTTGAGTTAGAAGGAATCAGTCCTGACGGTTTAGTTTTGTGCAAATGGGATTCGGAGAGTTCTTGATGGTTTCTACCACGGTTAGAGATGTATATTTTCTACTGGCGTGTAGAGCATGTGATGTATAGTGATTTTCTCCTAGGTGGGATCAAATGGAAAGTTCTTGGCTAGTTGACTACGTAGTCGTTTGTGACTCGGAATGGATTATGAAGTTCTCACATGTATCATAGGATGTCATGGTATATGCGGTATGTTGTGTAGGATTGAGATTTGCGTGTGTAAGGAAAATGTTCAGTTCTGAAAGGAAGGTCATAAATTCTTAGGCAGCATGGATAGTTTCAGATGACTAGGTAAATGATACTACTAATTGGTGTGTCTTTATGAAGGTATACATTTCACAAAGGGAAATGTGTTTGAGTTAGGGATACTTCAGTGGTATTGCGGCACTCTTTTGTTTGATCGACTGCTGATATTCAAGTTTTCTCGGAGGCACAGAAGAATTTTGGGAGTATCCCTCGTGGGATGATCGAGTATTAGAGGTGTGTTAGATATTCGGGCGGTAGAGCTAAGATCGGATATGGTGATTCGTGGACCTTATGGATTTGGAGGCTGGAAGTTCTCATAAACAGGTTATTTCGTGGTTGTGGACTGTGAAGATGTGGGCAAAGCTAGCCAGATGTTAGTATGTGCCGCGATTCAGTCATTGTGAGATTTTAGAGAGTTATTTATCTGTTGTGCGTGACCAGAGTTAATTAGGGTTCATTGGTAGGCCTGTATGGATGTGTGTTCTGCACCGGGTCAGATTTGTTGACTCCGAGCAGCTATTGTTGAGGAAGGTTCCATTCGGTTGTTGATAAGCTTATTCGTGTCCCGAGATTTGTTCTGAGTTACTCTTGTAAGCTATGCGGGATTGTGACTCGTTTATTTTATGCACAAATGATATGGTTCTATTTGGGCTTTATAGCGAAGTTTGAGCAAGACCGGTATTTGGGTGTTGCATTATTGATTGTGCATTGGATATGTCCTTTCGGGCTGGTATGACATTGCATCATTTACTTCCCCGTGGTTATGGTGATTCACTTTTGGTACTAGACATTAAATTGCGCGTGGTTTTTCATTTTGAGCATGGTGACTTGAGGTGTTTCATGTGGATCAGTGTTTGGATAGGGTCGCGCATTGCGACGAAGTTATGTTGGGATATGATCCTTCGGGTTAGATTCGTGTGTTCTGGTTCTACAGTGTGTGATGGGTTCTTAGCATCGTGTTGAGGTGGTACTGGTGAGCTTGCGGTACAACTCTCTCATTTGAGCCATTTTCCATGATTTGAGTACATTTGAATTGTTGTTTTTTGGTGCACAGATTATGGCTTTAGATCGTATTGAGGTGTCATGTCACCAAAGTAATTGTGTTGGATGAGATGAGGTCATTGAACCTAGAATGAATACTATCGGATTTGATTTCAGCATGTTGGAAGGATAATATCGAAATTCGGCTTAAAAAATTACTACAGTCCTTGCCGATGGAGAGGGAACTCTATGGCTGGCCGATCGAAGGAATGATTATGATTTCTGCATGTTTCTTTCATCATTGACAGTATACGAAAGTGTTGGGACGAGGCTTTGTTTGATAAGAGGTTATTACCGGTATTAGGTTGTTTGAGCAGCTGCTCTGATTAGAAGTTATCGCTATGAGTGTTTGAGTTGTGTGGTATATCATGTGATTTCATCTTGAACTGCGTTATGGCTTGTGATCGTGTTTAGACTCATTCAATGTGTAGATGCGAGATTCTGATCTTATAGATAATTTCGGAAATGGAAATTTGGTTCTAAGGTTATGGTCTAGGGTGAATCGTGGAATTTCCAGTTATATTGTGTGATCGGACCTATATGGGATAGGGTGACGTGGGATCACCCCCGGGTATGTGCATGGTAAGATTATACAGTGATTTGATGGCCTCTGGAAAAACTCTGGACACGTTCGAGGATGAACGTATGTTTAAGTGGGGGAGAATGTAACGACCCAACCGGTTGTTTTGAGCATTTGCACTTCACTCGCCAGTTCTGGGGCATGACTAGCCCCGTATGATGTATTATGACTTATGTGAATCGTCGGTTTTGGTTTTCAGGTTAATCAGAATATGTATGGAAGGATGATTCTCAGCTTGAAGCTTTAAATTTGAATGGTTTGACCAAGTTTTGACTTTTGAGTATTCGATCTCAGATTTGGATCTTTATGATTTTTTTAGCTCGGTTAGGTGATTTTGAACCTGGGAGTGCGTCCGAAATGCTATTTGGAGGTCCGTGGTAGAATTAGGCTTGAATTGGCGAAATTGGAAATTTGGCATTTCTCTGTCGGCAGTGGAAATTTTGATATCGGGGTCGGAATGGAATTCAGAAGTTGAAATGGGTCTGTGGTGTCAATTGTGATGTGTGTGCAAAATTTCAAGTCATTCAGATGGGGTTTTGGTAGGTTTCGACATCGTTTGCGAAATTCAGAAGTTTAGGAGTTCTTAGGCTTGAATCTGAGGGTGATTCGACGTTTTGATGTTGTTTTGAGTATTCCGAGGTTCGGCTAAGTTTGGATGGTGATATGTGACTTGTTGTTATTATTGGTTGATGTCCCGAGGGCCTCGAGTATGTTTCGGATGAGTGACCAATCGATATTTGGTGTTGAGGGCTGCTGGTGTGATTTCTCCTGGTGTTTCCGCACCTGCGGAAGGGG
The DNA here is from genome assembly GCA_005239525.1 of Nicotiana knightiana. Taxonomy (NCBI): domain Eukaryota; kingdom Viridiplantae; phylum Streptophyta; class Magnoliopsida; order Solanales; family Solanaceae; genus Nicotiana; species Nicotiana knightiana. The sequence continues at coordinate 25,342 of ML436809.1, read as the reverse complement.
AGCTGCAGGTGCGAGGCCTCGTGTGCGAATTTGGAGCCGCAGATGCGGACGCTGTGAAGTTTGGTCTTCTCCGTAGAAGCGGAAGACGAGTCGCAAGTGCGCACCGCAGGTGCAATGGGCTGACCGCAGAATTCAGAGCGATTGGAGGCCGAGTCAGAGGGGCAAGAGCATTGCGGAGTAGATATTTGACCGGTTTGAGGTAAGTAATGATTGTAAATCTAGTCCTGAGGGTATAAAACCCTGGATTTCACATCGTTTTACTATTTTGAGGTGACGGGCGTGTGGGCGTGCACCGTTGGGGATTGTGACTTGGTCTGTCCCGTAGCAACTACAAAGTTGCGTATCTGATTGAAATTATATGATATGTGTTTTAGAAAGAATTTCTATAAATTGGGTTGAATGCCATATTTGGGCCTCGTGCCTAAGCTGTTTGGACCTTTAGGGGGCCTTTTTCTTATTATCCTCTCACTGTTTTGATTTACAAACCTACACTCAGTCATGCTATGTTTACTGATTTCATAACCTAGTCTTCTTCACTCCGTTTTGATGTATATAAAATGTTATTTTGGGTTGAGCACCCTTTTTTTACCGATAGCCCGAGTGGCTTGAGAGGTTTTGTGACTGAGTGAAGCCGAGGGCCTGTTTTTTTGAGGATATTATGGGATGGGGCTGCGCGCCGCAGCATGTTGTTACTGATTCATGATTATATGAGGCCGAGGTCCTGATTGATTTATGCCACGAGGTGGCTTGATGTTGTTACTGATCTATAATTTATGAGAGACCGAGGGCCTGAGTGATTATGCCACGATATGGCTTGTTATAGCGATTGGGCTGTAGGAGCCCCTCCGGAGTCTGTACACCCCCAATGAGCGCGGGTACCATGAGTGAGTGATATGATGATTTGCCCGAGGGGCTGTTCTTGATTCATGTTGTGCCCGAGGGATTTTTTATGAGTGATTGTGAGGTATGCCCGAGGGGTTGTATATGAGTGACAGTGATGATTGCCCGAGGGGCTGTTTATGATTTATGATTGCCAAAGGGGCTGTTTATGATTTATGTTGCTCGAAGGCCTGTATACAAGTGAGTTTTTGCCCGAAGGGCCGACTATGTTTTCATTATTTTTACTCATTGTTTCATCACTTTGTTTGAAAACTGCTGAAAGATGTTTAAATGGATTTTTAAACGAGATGATTTGATTCATATGCTGATTTAAAAGCCTGTTGTATTCTACTGAGATTTCGTGATATGAATTGTATATGTTTTAATTCTCGTCACTGCTGCTCAGTATTTATTTACTTTTATTACTTACCGAGTTGGCGTACCCACATTACTCCATGCACCTCGTGTGCAGATCCAGGGATTTGCTGGACATGCTAGTGAGTGTTATTTTCAGCCGTCGCGGATCTGTCGGAGTTAGTAAGGTAGCTGCACGACGATCGCAACCTTGCTCTTCTCCCTTCTGCCTTCCTATTAATTATTATTAGTTGCTTCCCAGTCGGTATATGTCATAGGGTTATCGGACCCGTCCTTTGTAGATGCTCATGACTAGTGACACCCTGATGTCGGAATTTCTTTCCGCACTATTGTTTTGATTTAAACACCTTATTAAGGTTTATTGTTAAATAGCTTTGATTTTATCTTAAACATGAAAATATTGTATTGGTTTTGGTAATGTGTCGGCTTGCCTAGTACCAGGATAGGCGCCATCTTGACATGGTAGATTTGGGTCGTGACAATTCACAACACCTGGGTATTGTATTACAGAGGCTGAGGGAGGAGAAACTCTATGCCAAATTCTCTAAGTGTGAGCTTTGGCTTAGTTCAGTGGCATTCTTGAGGCACATAGTGTCCAGTGAGGGGATTCAGGTAGATCCGAAGAAGATAGAGGCAGTTCAAGGTTGGACCAGACCATCCTCAGCTACGGAGATCCAGAGTTTTCTCTGCTTGGCAGGGTATTATCGCCGATTTGTACAAGGTTTATCTTCTATTGCTGCTCCTATGACCAGATTGGCCTAGAAAGGTGCTCCGTTCAGATGGTCCGAGGGGTTTGAGGAGAGCTTCCAGAAGCTGAAGACAGCTTTGACTACTGCTCCAGTACTGGTGTTGCCTACAGGTACAGGTTCTTATACTGGTATTGTGATGCGTCGCGTATTGGTCTCGGTGCGGTGTTGATGCAAGAATGTAAGGTGATTGCCTACGCATCCAGATAGCTGAAGGTACATGAGAATAATTATCATGTACACGACCTTGAGTTGGCAGCTATTGTTCATGCCTTGAATATTTGGGGGCATTATCTGTACGGTGTCCATTGTGAGGTCTATACCAACCATCGGAGTTTACAACATTTTTTCAAGCAGAAGGGCCTTAATTATCGATAGCGGAGGTGGTTAGAATTGCTTAAGGATTATGATATTACCATATTATATCATCCAGGGAAGGCCAATGTGGTGCCGATGCTTTGAGTAGAAAGGCGAAAAGTTTGGGCAGTTTAGCATATCTACTGGTGGCGGAGAGGCCATTTGCATTGGAGGTTCAGGCCTTAGCAAACCAGTTCGTCAGATTGGATGTCTCGAAGCCCAATCGGGTTCTGGCATGTGTGGTTTCTCAGTCCTTCTCATATGACCGCATAAAGGAACGCCAGTATGATGATCCCCATTTACTTGTTCTGAAGGACACAGTTCAGCACGGTGATGCAAGTGATGTAACTCTTGGGGGATGATGGGGTATTGAGGAAGCATGATCGGTTGTGTGTTCCCAATGTATATGGTTTGCGTGAGTTGATTCTCCAAGAAGCTCATAGTTCACGATATTCCATTCATCCAGGTGCCGCAAAGATGTATCAGGACTTGAAGCAGCAATATTGGTGGAGGAAAATGAAGAAGGACATAGTAGAGTATGTATCTTGGTGCCTAAATTGTCAACAAGTGAAGTATGAGCACCAACGACCAGGTGAATTGCTTCAGAAGCTAGAGATTCCAGAGTGGAAATGGGAGCAGATTACTATGGATTTTGTTGTTGGGCTTCCACGGACTCAGAAAAAGTTTGATGCAGTTTGGGTGATTGTAGACAGATTTACCAAGTCAGCTCATGTCATTCTAGTAGTGACTACTTACATTGCGGAGCGGTTAGAGGAGGTTTATATTCGCGAGATTGTTCGCCTTCATGGTGTGCCACTGTCCATTATTTCTGATAGGGGTAAACGGTTTACATTACTATTTTGGGGAGCAGTGCAGTGAGAACAAGGCACACAGGTACAGCTGAGTACAACATTTCACCCTTAGACGGAGGGACAGTCCGAGCGCACTATTCAGATATTGGACGATATGCTACGCGCTTGTGTCATTGACTTTGGGGGTTCTTGGGATTAGTTCCTACCGCTAGCGGAGTTTGCTTATAATAACAGCTATCAATCGGGCATTCAAATGGCTCCGTATGAGGCATTATATGGCAGACGGTGTCGGTCCTCAGTAGGTTGGTTTGAGCCAGGTGAGGCTAGGCTATTGGGTACTGATTTGGTCCAGGATGCCATGGACAAGGACAAATTGATTCAGGAACGGCTTCGCACGACACAATCTAGACATAAGAGTTATGTCGACAGGAAGGTCCGTGATGTGTCTTACATGGTTGTGGAGGAGGTCCTGCTGAAGATTTCGCCCATGATGGGTGTTATGAGATTTGGGAAGAAAGGTAAGTTGAGTCCTAGATATATTGGACCTTTTGAAATACTTAAAAGGATCGGGGAAGTGGCTTATGAACTTGCTTTGCCACCTAGTCTATCAGGTGTTCATCAAGTGTTTCATGTATCTATGCTCCGAAAGTATATTGGAGACACAGTTCAGTTGGATGGTAAGTTGACTTATGATGTAGAGCTGATGGAAATTTTAGATCGGCAGGTTCGAAAGTTGAGGTCAAAGAACATAGCTTCACTGAAAGTGCGGTGGAGAGACCATCCAGTCTGAGAAGCTACTTGGGAGACTAAACGGGAAATGCGGAGAAAATATCCACACCTATTTGAGACTCCAGGTATTTTTTCTAAACACGTTTGAGGATGAACGTTTGTTTAAGAGGGGGAGAATGTAATGACCCGACCGGTCATTTTGAATGGTACAACCTCGTTTCCCCATTTACTGCTAAATTCATGCTTTACAGTTGTTATGTGATTTGCCGGGGTAATTGGTTCGAGTCCGGTGAGGTTTTCAAATGAATTGAGACACTTAGTCTCCAAGAAGAAAGCTTAAGATTGAATAATTTGATCGGAAGGTGAAATATGTGTAAACAACCCCGGAATGAATTTTTGGATGATTCCAATAGCTCCGTATGGTGATTTCCGGTTTAGGGGTGTGTCCGGATAATTATTTCGAGGCCCGTAGCTACATTAGGCTTGAAATGGAGAAAATAAGAAATTTAAGTTTGGAAGTTTGACCGGAGAGTTGACTTTTTGATATAGGGGTCGGAATTCAGTTCTGAAAATTTTCACAGCTTCTTTATGTCATTTATGACTTATGTACAAAATTTGAGGTCAATCGTACTTGAGTTGATAGGTTTCGGCATCAAATATAGAAGTTGGGAGTTCTTAGTTTCATTAAGCTTGAATTGGGGTGTGATTCGCGGTTTTACCGCTGTTTGATGTGATTTGAAGTTTTGACTAAGTCTGTATCATGTTTTAGGACTTGTTGGTATAATTGGTTGAGGTCCCGAGGGCCTCGGGCGAGTTTCGGATGGTTAAACGGATCAAATTTGGACTTAAACCAAATGCTGAAACTTCTGCCTTCTGGTGTAACCGCATCTGCGAAGAATTGACCGCACGTGCGCAAGGGCCATCGCAGAAGCGGCCACGAGGAGGGGATGGGCAAGTTCCGCAAGTGCGACAAATTTTCCGCACCTGCGATGGGGTAGGTATGACTGGGTGTGCGCAGAAGAAGGAGCAGCAGAAGCGAGAAAATCTCGCACCTGCGAGACCACAGGTGCGGCTAAGCTGGTCACAGGTGCGAACATCCTTGGACATAATATTTTTAGTTCTGAAAATCGGACTTCGTCCCATTTTTCATTTTAACAAATTGAAGCTCGGGGAGAGGCGATATTTGGGAGATTTTCAGATAAAATAACGGGGTAAGTGTTCTTAACTCAATTTTGGTTAGATTATCCGAATCTATTATTGATTTTAGCGTTAAATCTGTGATTTAAGTTGGAAAAGTTTGAAAACCCTCTTGGATAGATTTGAGGATGAAATATTATCGGAATTAGTAACTTTGGTATGGTTAGCCTCGTGGTTGGATGCACTTTCATATTTCTCGACTTTCGTTGGATCCGAGACGTGGGCCCCGCAGGCAAATTTTTAGTTAATTTCGAATTTTTATTGAAAGTTGTAGTATTTTCTTGTGAAATTGATTCTATAATTTTTGTTGACTGTATCGAATTATTTTTGGCTAGATTCGAGCCATTCAGAGTTGAATAATCAAGGAAAAGGCCTACTAGTGGATTAAACTGGAGCAAGTTGAAGTAAGTGACTTGTCTAACCTTTCTTGGGGGACTTCCCCTAGGATTGGTACTAATGTGATAATTGCAATGTGTTGAAAATCATGTACATAAAGTGACAAGTGTATACACGGGCTAAATGTGGAAGGTTATACTTTTAATTTGTGTATTGCATATTAATTAAATCATTTATTCCTGTTATATTCATTGTCATTGAATTATTTTCATTTCCTTGAAATTTGTCTGAACTTTTCTTGCTAATTGCCTATCTGTTTAATTGAATCTTTGTTTCTTCTATTTGTGCTCATTATTTGAAGGTTGTGTTTGTCAATTTAAATATTACTAATATGAAGTATTTGACATTTTAGAAATTGGTATTGAATCAAGGTGTTAATTTGTGAAATATTATTTGTTAAGATTTTTTATACTCATTGTGATTGAGCCGTGAGCTCTTTATTGTGGAAAATATTGTTGTTGTTGATTTATTTTGGTAAGTTGAAATATTTAAGCACTTGAGGTGCAGATTGTGATATATTGTGATATTGATACGCATGCATTGGTAGAAGATATGAGTGTTGAAACGCATGCGGTGAGATAAGGGTGGCTTGATACGCGTGGCTAGTAGAGGAACTACTAGAAGCCATGCGGTGAGATAAGAGTGGCTAAAACGCGGGATGTTCTGCGATGATATAAGGAAATGAGATATTGTGAATTTATTTCTTATTTGGGACTATGAGGCGGTACCTTGGGAGTGCCCTTGTTGATATTTCTTTATGGCTGCATTTACTTTCCAGTTATTTTATGGTTCTTTGTTTATTAAATTGAAGTTTTCCCTTGAGTGAGTTATTATTTGCTCTTATTCTGTGTTGCTAAATTTTGATATGTTCCTTATATGACTTGTTTCCATTTGTCATTACTGTTATTATATTGTTAAACTTCTTGCCCTGTCATTTATTATTTTTTAGTAGGGCCCTGACTTGACCTCGTCACTACTCAATCAAGGTTAGGCATGACACTTATTAGGTACCGCTGTGATGTACTCATGCTACGCTCCTGCACATCTTTTTTTGCAGATTCAGATACTTCCTATCATACCAAGTATCAAGGAGCTAGTTGTACGTGGAGACTTCAAGGTATATCTGCAAGCGTCCGCAGACCTCAAAGTCCCCCTCTATCTTTACTATGTTGTTTCTTCATCTTTATTAGACTCTGATGTTTAGAGCTATTTAGAACTCCTTCTAAGAGCTTGTGACTTGTATTTTCATCGAGTTTCGGGAATTTCTTTATGTACTGAATGGTTGGGATTTGTGAGAGTTTTTAATTGTTATTTGATTATTTCGCATGTTAATAGGCTTACCTAGTCTTAGAAACTAGTTGCAATCACAATATCCTACAAAAGAAAATTTGGGCGTGACATAAAACTAATCGTTATATTTCTTTAACGAAAACCAAAGACTCCTAACCCAAAAAGAAACCCTTAGTGGTTAAAGAAAAGGAGTTTAAGTGTCAAAAGTTTTTTTACTTAAACTTTTCCAAAAGTTACTTTTTTGTTAATAAATTTGTTATGTTACATCATTAATTAAGGAAGGATTTATGTGAGATATTTAATAGTAAGATTTGTGCACATACTTAAAATAAGGAAGGATTTAATTTATTCATTTAATTTATTTTAAACTCCTAAATATTAGAGAGAAAAGTTAAAATGACGATTCTGTCTAATATGAAATTTATTTTAAGGGGCAAAAAAGACGAACAATATTTCGCTAAGGATTTTCATACTTTTAATATAGTATAAATTTTTTCTTGATAATTATATTTCTTAGTAACCATCAAAAGTTGCGGTGGATTGGTAAATACCTTACATCCTTAATCAAGGGTTTTGGGCGCAAGCTTTGAGAATGAAATCGTTTCGGTAGAGAATGCCTTACTTCCAAAGTAGACTTCCCAAATTAATTGAACCTCAAACTGAATATAGAACACCGGTTAACAAATAAAAAAATTAATAATAAAAACCATACTTGGTGTGTTCCTTTAACGATTCAACTTACACACGCTATTAATCACCTATAACTCAAAATCGTAAAAACATGGTCTATTTTATTGTATGCACTTCAGCTATTTTATTAGACACATGCTATTTATTTTCAGTACAAGTGCTAAATAATTTTGCAACCAATGGAAAAAAGTAATCTAACATCTTTGTTTCTTTGACCTCTGACGATCCTCACACACTTTATTATAGGCTAACAATATTTTAAAAATATGGTCTACTTTTGTTATCAAAATTCTGCACTGCTCTTTCCTTGAAAGTCACTTTTCACCTCCAAATGATGTTGTGCAGGGGATGATACTGCTCTTTTTTTAATTAGAAGTCTCGGGTTCAAACCTTGAATATAAAAAAATTCTTGGTAGAGAGCGTTTTTCACCAAATGAGGTCATACGCAGTACGACTCCGGATATAGACGAGTTCCAATGTGTGTACTGGACACCGAGTAAGAAAAAATGTGTCACTTTCGACTTACTTTTTTTTGTTGGAGAAGGCAAAAGTTGTACTCCATATATATAAACTTTGCGAGCATGTGACAATTACTATTATAACATCTTCAATCATTTCAAACAGTGGCACAAATACAGTGGTGATCATCGAGTTATATTCTTTTCTAAACCCTAATAAAATAGTACCTAAACGAAACATCTGAAAAAATAAAAAAGGAAACTCTTTTCTGTTCAACCGAAAGATACATAGATCACCATCATTACATATAGAAAACCTATATAAAAAGATATACTAATGATTTCGAATGAGCTCAGGGTTATATATTATTTGAAAGTAGAGAAGATTTCTAGATCAAAGTAGTTAAAGTGAAGTGGTTAAGCTAATATATACTATTATAGTTGATATGATCACTTCATAACTGCTCCTTAAACCTCATAAGAAAAGATTAGAATCTAAGACTACTACTTAAAGCTAGAGGTCGACCTAGAGTATTAGGAGTCAATATGACTCATCATTTTCAACATATCTCCTGAAAAATAATATAAATATTAAAAGTTGAACTCATGCTTTAAAAAAGTTTAGAACTTTGAACCCATTAATTTAAGTTTACATATTGAATTCATCTATGCAGTTAAATGTAAAACCACAAAACTAAGGTAGACCAGCTCAGTAGCGGAGCCAGAAATTTCATTAAGAGAGTCAAGATATAAAGAAATAAATGTTGGGTTTAAGCTTCTTATAGCTTAACATTTACTTGTAAAGTTCCTTTCTCTTGAATATAATCTGAAAATTGGCCTTGGCCTCCAAAACCTTTTGTGTGCCTTTGATTTATTTTCTTTCCAGCATTTGTGTGTAGGAAGTTTTGCCATTGTTAGCACATTTTGTGTTGATCATTCGCTTGGACTGAAACTAGACCGTAGCATTTTAGCTAGCTAGTTGTCCTCACGGTGATTGTTGAATTTCGTGACAATTGGTAGAGGGTGAATGGGAAATGGAGGGAAAAATGAAAATTTAATTTTCCTTCCTTGACAAAGGGACATTGTCTTATATTGGAGGATGAAAAGACTTTCGATGAGTATATATACGATTGCACTTCTTCTAGCTCTTAAAAAGTTGAGAAAGAAGGCAAGCATCGTGACGTCGTCGTCGCTCAGCTTCGACTTCGACTTCACATTTCGTATTTCGCAATTGCGAACCCCACAAATACGTAAACCCCTTCGCAAAGGTTTGTTCGTATTTGCGAATTTGGACTATTCGCAATTGCGATCATTTTGTCCGCAAATGCGGACACTGCCTTCCCCAGCCCACTACGCAATTGCGAAGAGATTGGTCCTATTTGTTATCCATTGATGTCTAGCTACTCTTCGCAAATGCAAGAAAATAGCTTGCAAATACGAACCCGACTAGTATACTGCCATATCACAAATGTGAAGCCTGACCTCGCAATTGTGAGGTCTAAGGCCTGCACCAGAAACTGAAGAACGTCAATTATTTTCCAAGTCCAAATTCACTCTATAGCCTATCCGAAAATCACCCGAGCCCTCAGGACTCCAAATCAAACATGCACACAAGTTCAAAAATATCATATGAACTTGCTCGCGCGATCAAATCGCCAAAATAACACCTTGAACTATGAATCGGACACCAAAATCAAATGAGATTTTCAAGAAACTTTAGAACTTTTATTTTGACAACCAGGACGTCCGAATCATGTCAAACTAACTCCGTTTCTCACAAAATTTGGCACACAAGTCATAAATATAGTAATGAACATATATCGAGTTCTGGAATCAAAATACGGATCCATTATCAACAAAGTCAAACATTGGCCAAACCTTTAGATTCATTAAGCATTTAAACTTCAAAATTTCGACAAAAAACGATAACTCGAGCTAGGGACTTCCGAATTCGATTTCGGGCATACACCCAGGTTCTAAATCACAATACGGACCCACCGAAACCGTCAAAATACGGATCCGGGTCCATTTGCTCAAAACATGGACCGAAGTCAACTCAAATGATTTAAGACAAAATTTCATATTTGATCAATTTTTAACATAAAAGCCTTCCGAAAAAATATCCAGATTGCGCACACAAATCGAGGAAAGCTTAAATGAGATATTTGAGGTTTCGAAACACATAATTAAAGTTTAAAACTCTAGATGACCTATCGGGTCATCACAATTTAATTATTGTATCGCATCCACCTGACGAACAGCCCTACCCAAAAGTGTAAGGAAGGGCAAATTTAACCAAGTATGGATAGTACAGGGTAAAATATCAACATTTTGCCATTATTGTAAGGTCTTTTTCTGCTACCCCTTCTCTTGTTGATCCAAAAAGTTTATATCAGTAAGACCATGGCCTCGATCCATCGTTAAAAATGTACATAAAATGTGAAAAGGACAAATCATGTATTGATCTGCCGTCTTAATGTTTAAATAACCTAAAGTTAGAAATAAACAAAGCCGAAGATGTGCTGTAAAAATAGAATAAAACCTTATATTAAGAGTTTTACTTTAAAGTGCCTTACCTTAGAAAATTAGACTACATAACCAAGCCTTTGGTGATGAGTCGATTCATTTTCAAATGAGTTACAATCTTATGTTGCAAATTTAGAGGTGGATTCAAAATTCAAGAGGATAGGTACACTATTGCGAATCTATAATTTATATTTGACTGGTTTAATTTTAATCTCTTACCATGACACACTATATTTTTAAAATTATCGGTTCAAAATTATTTTCTTTTTGAAATTTTAATAATTTTCTCACACATATATATACACTCCGTGCCAAAAACAACATCGTTTCAGAGTTGAATTGAACTGCCAATTTCACTTGTAGAGGTGCGCCTAATAATAATTGCTCCATAATAGTCGTTGAGCATGATTCACACACATATATTTAAATAATTTTGAGAAATATGATGTTGTTATACATGGTTTTGGTGAGAGGAATATGGGTTCAAGTGAACCCATCCCTCAACTTGAATACGCCTCTCGCTGTGATAGTGTAAAAGATATTAATACAATTAAGTCACTTATAAGATAATAACAATCATTTCAAATAGTTATATATAATACTATGGCGTTTGGTTACTTATTGTGAATAAGAGGGAGTAACAATTATAAATTTTTATGATAAATCTGGTAAAAATAGTAATTAAATTATTACATCATATGTTAAAAATTTATTACATTGTAACTGTATATAAGTTAAATTCTTTTCAAACTAGTAGTCCCATAGACAGGCAAGTCATCTCTAGTTGCATGGACGCCAAAAATGCCAATGTTGTCAAGCTCAAACAGATCAGAACTTGCACAACTCTTACCATCTTCTTCACATTCTTCAGCATCAAAATCACTTTTTGCATTGTGAAATCCTCTAAATTGATACTCATTAAAATGTTTCTCTTCAATATTTCTGTAGCCATTGATGGAGTTCTTCATAATCTTGCTCCTTAGCTTGATTCTTGACTCATCATTCTCATTAATAATTATACTAACAGGGCAAAAACTAACACACCTATTCGATTTATTACCTCTAGATGAAGGTGGTTTATTCAAATCTTGATGATTTTTCTTCAGATTTCTTGAATTGAATATCGAATTCAAGAAGTTTGCAATTTTCCCACCTGGTGAAATTGGTTGTTTCACTTTCTTCAAGTCACTATAGATCTTTAAAGCTCTTAACTTAGTTCTCATGATAAATCCCCCTTCACATTTTGGAGTTGACCCTATTTCAGAGGAAGAAAATTTGGTTGAATCTGAATTGAAGTGTAGTGAGCTTTGAATATATTTGTTGTAATTTTTCAGCCATTTATCAATCATGATTGCTCGTCGAAGATTGGCAATTTCTTCTTCAGCTTCTTCTATGGTATTGTTTCTTTTATAAGGAAAAGAGTTCTCTTCTTGCCTTTGCTCTTCTGCTACTTCTTCTGGTTCATCAATTGAAAGGTAAATGGCTTCCAGTAGAGAGGAAGAAAATGATGGCGTTTTTCGTCTATGCTGAGGCCTTTCATTTGTTTTTTTGGGGTTGTCGCAAAAAGACATTGTTCTCTTGGAATTAAACCATTAATGGGAATAAGATAGTAATTAAAAACGGAGAAATGCAGTATGAAACTGAGGGGGGACGGATAGAGGAAAGGAGAAAGAGGGGCTTGTGTTTAATGCTCAGTTGATGACTAATTTGGAAAGAGCCATCTATATATAGAGTTCAGGTTGTATGTGCTTATGATAAAAATTATTTACACGATTATGTCACGTAAAGAAAATCATAAGTGAATCTCTATAACAAATATTACATAGTTGGTAACATAGTAAAGGTAGATTACTTGTCACAACCCAAAATTTAGTCCGTCATGATGGTGCCTAACATGGTTCTAAGCAAGCCGACACCTCAAAACATTTCCAACACTTTTAAATGAAAAAAAAGAAGAACTAAAACATGTTAAAATAATTAAAGCTTTCATAAACTCGATAGAAGATCAAAACTCAATACGGAAGTTCCCAAAATCAGGGTGTCACTGAGTACATGAGCGTCTATACATCACATGTCTAAAATACTGTCTAGGAAAAACTGAAAGTAAATGCATAAAGCTGAAAGATAGGGAAGGAGGGTCAAGGTCTGCGGACGCCGGGCAGCTACCTCGAAATCTCCAAATGACTAAGCTACTCAGATAATCAACACCCGTGCCCGAAAATACCTGGATCTGCACACGAAGTGCAGGGTATAGCATGAGTACAACCAACCCAGTAAGTAAAAATACTAACTATTGGGTTGAAAGTAGTGACGAGTTCAAATATTACAACCCACTTTCAACATTTAACAGTACGAAAAGTTACATAAATTATGACAGTGATAACTCAGTAATTCATAATTTAACAAGTAGAGGTACAAGAATTTAGACATGCTTTCAGATTTGCAATAAAGCTCAACACAGAACTAGGCAGATCCAACCTAAATGGAAGTAAAATAGAGCAGATACAGCTCAAATGCAAATAAACCAGGGCAGATCCAGCCCAAATGTAAATAACTGCTAGCAATTCGCCCACTGTAAATGTGCAGACTCTGGAGAGGCCAATCCAGCCCAAGCGTTATAATAAGCAAAATCCTAGCAGGAATCAATAAAGTCTGCTGCGGCGTGCAGCTCGATCCCATAAACATCACTCAAAATAGATCCTCAGTCTCACTCAGTCACTAATCTCTCTAGTCTCTCGCGCTCACTAGAATCATGTTATTCAGCCCAAACAATAATGATATGATGTATCAAGTAACGGACAACAGCGGCCGAGATATAATATGCAAATAATAGTTGTGACCGAGTACAAATGGCAATTAAAGCAAATAATTCAACATGTAACACGGCCTTTGTGGGCCCAATAGTACCAATATGTAGCCTAAACAAGATTTCTAGCATGATTGACAACTCAATAGCTCTAGCACATGGTAAAAATACGGGTAACAACAAGATTAATCAACTATTCAATTTCATGGAATCGACCAAATCATAATTCTTACGTGCACGCCCACACGCCCGTCACCTAACATGTGCATCACTTCAGCACCAATCACATAACACATAATTCAGGGTTCCATACCATGAGAACCAAATTTTAGAAGTGTCACTTACCTCAAACTGTGCAAAACTCTACTCCAACAAGCCCTTGCATCACGAAACGACATCTGAATGCCTCGAATCTAGCCACAAATAGTTCGATACAATCAACACGAGTAAGTTCTTAGTCAAAAGTCAAAAAGTCAACTCAAAAGCCGCCCCCCGAGCCCATGCATCGGAACCCAACAAAAGTCATAAAATATCCAGAAGCCCATTCAACCACGAGTCCAACCATACCAAATTTACCAAAATCCGATACCAAATCATCACTCAAATCCCCAATATAAACTCTCCAAATCCCTAGCCTCAAATTCCCAAAATTACACCTCAAAACCATACAATCTAGGTGGAAAATTCAGTGGAGAAATATAATTATTGATTAAAAATAACCACAAATGACTTACCTCAAGAATCCCTTCGAAATCCCTCTCAAAAATCTCCCTAATCCGAGATTGCAAACTCAAGAAATGATAAAACCCTCGGAACCCAAAGTTCATATTCTATCCAGGCTTTCTCGCACATGTGACAACTTGCCCGCACCTTCTTCTTCGCGGAAGCGACAACTCTCCCGCTTTGCGGTAATTCACCGGGGATAGACCTTTGCACCTGCGGAAACAATCTCCGCTTCTGCGCACACGCAGATAAGACTTACTTCCGCTGCTGCACTTCTCCCTCGCTTCTGCGCTCAACCTCACTGTATCTGCGACCACGCAGGTGTGATCAAACCTTCGCATCAGCTACCGCTGCACTCCCTTCTCCTAGCTGCATCTGCGCTTCCCATCTCGCACCTGCGATCAAAGCTTCGTAGGTGCGATTGCACCAGAAGACTCCCAGCTTCAGCAACCTTTTAACTCCAAACCTTGATCTGTTAACTACCCGAACTCCACCTGAGGCCCCCGGGACCTCGACCAAATATACCATCAAGTCCTAAAACACGATACAAACTTAGTCGAGCCTTCAAATCACATCAAATAACTCTAAAACCACGCATCGCGTATCAATTCAAGCCTAGTGAACTTATGAAATCAGTCCGATTGACCTTAAATTTGGCACTCAAGTGACAAATGACACCGTGAACCTACTCCAACTCCCCGAACCCCAATCGGAGCACGGTAACCACAAAGCCCACTCTCGGTCAAGCTTCTATATTTCCAACTTTCATCATTTCAAGCCTAATTCGACTACGGACCTCCAAAGTTCAATCAAGACACGCTCATAAGTCACTCAACGAAGCTAACAGAACCATCGAAACTCCATTCCGGAATCGTATACACATAAGTCAACGTGCACTCAAGCTTTGCAACTTAAGATTCCAACCTTGAGACTAAGTGTTTCATCTCATTCCGAAATCTCTTCGGACCCGAACCAACTACCCCCGCAAGTCACATAGCAACTAATGAGCATAAAATGAGCAGTAAATACGGAACGGCGCTACAACTCTCAAAACGACCGACCAAATCATTATACTACTGAAGAGGATGATCGAATGGATAAGATTATTTCATTGTTAACCAAAAGTCTTGGTTGAACTTGGTAAATGAGAAACTTCTGATAAGAAGTGCTTTCTCATTTAGTATTGCTCTGTGCGCGGAGCAAATCCAGATTAATAGAGCCAGTAGGTTTTGGATACTATAATCTATTTTACAGGTTAAGTTACACTGACTGTAAATATTATGTACATAAAGAGGGAAGGTTACGCGCGTGTATATTATTGTGCCAGAGTGGCTATGCAACTGCCGCACAGTTTCCTTCCCTTTATATTCCCTTTTCCGTACAATCATTTATAGCTCCAAACAGAGTGGATTACTCAATATTCTAATGCTTCTAATCCAGAGCCTATATGTTGTTATTGTACTAGCACTTTTGGCTAGCTCCGAAGGACACAACATACAAGAAAGTACGAAGAAGGTAACTAATAATAGAAAAACGTATATCAATCGGAACAAAAAAAAAAAAAAAGATGAATTAAATTCTTTTATTATTAATCAGAGATATAAAATTTGAGTTCGCTTCGAGAATGTAAAACCTTTTAATAGGAAATATTTTTACCTTTCCATAGTGAGCTTATCTAGTCCAAATTTGGATCAATCTACCAGTGTTATTTAAATATCTGATGATTAAAAAACCAAATTTCACCATAGTTTGGGCGCAGAAAGCCAATTAGAGCATAACTTTGGTTGCAAAAGTTCAGTTTTAACTTTTGCACGTGCGCCACATTGGTTGAAGTTAAAATTGGCCCTACTTTGACTTCTTAGATTCCTGTAGGGATCCTTTCATATGTTCACTTACATTCTCAATCATCTATTGGGGAGGCCAAAAGTTGCACTTCATACATATGCTATGTGAGGATGTGACCCTTCTCTATTCCAATATCTTCAATCATTAAATAGCTATACATAACACTATCTTCAATAATTTCAAATAGCTATATATAACGGTGTTTAGAGACGACAAAATGAAGAAAAGAAAATAATTATTCATTCATATTATTCATTAAAAAGGGGTTGGATAATGAATTTTTTTAAAACGGGTCAAATATAGATAAAAACTATCATGGCTCCATTTTTCCTTCCGTGAACTGTCGTAACGATACCTAATCTCTACGACTAGGTAAGCCTAACACTTTGCGGAAATAAAATAAAAACATGAACATTAACAACTAACAGTAACAATAATCTAAATAAGCAACTGAATGCTGCTCGGCATATACAATTATCAACTTCCGAAATGTTAAAAAATACTCCCAAGACCCGGAATACCGTAAGTCACAAGATACTAAGAGTCCTAACTGTTCTATACATCATTTTCTATAGAAAAGAGGAAAAAATGAATATAAGGGGATAGAAGGGGACTCCAAGGATCTGCGGGCGCAGACAGATGTACCTGGAAGTCTCCGGCACCAGCGACTACAACTATGAACGAGGCTGGTAAGAAGAACCTGGATCTGCACACGAAAAATATGTGCAGGAAAGGGCGTGAGTACACCACGATGGTACCCAGTAAGTACCAAGCCTAATTTCGGTCGAGTAGTGACGAGGTCAGGCTAGGGCCCTACTGGTATATAAGTAATAAAGCAAGGCAAAAATGAAATATCATGGTAAAATAAGTACTGAAATTGAACAAGAAAGAAATAATAGAAAGATAACCGCTCAGTACACAGAAATGCAACAGGGGAATCTCTCGAGATACCGTCTCGTAGTCCCAAACGTAACTGTGTAGGGGGATCTCCCGGAATATCATTCTGTAGTCCCAAAGTAGATATGCAAGACATGGGTGTCACATCTCGCATTTTCGTACGTTAAAAATTTCGTCTTCGGTTAACCGACGTGAACTTGGGATGAGATCATTTTGACGTTAACATATTTACGTTATTTAAATAAAAATGATAAATAAGTGTTATGAAGGATAAAGGGGTACACGGATTAAAGAAAACAAGTTTCGTTGGAAGTGGACAATTTGGAATAAAATAGGGGTCGAGCGATAATACCCGATAATTATGAACTAGTACCATGAAAGGTACAATATGACCACGATAGTATAATGTATAAAGTACACTAAAAATGAGTAGTATTTTTAGGTAATTTAAAATAATTCTTAATTATACGGGTAATTGGTTAATTACTGGTAGCAGGACATTACCTAATTAATTAATTGGTTATTGGATAAAGTTTAAATCCCCCACCCAAAAAAATTATGTGGCAGCCACTTAATTTATGATTGATGACTCTTACAAGCCACTTGATAAGGCTTTGGCTTAGTCATCACATTGAAAAGGGCTTAGTCATTAGCTAAAGGGTAGTAACATAAGCAATGTGGATTGCTTCAGTAAGTCCATCCAAATGCTTGACACATTACTTCAACAATTCATCCAAGCACCCGAATAGTAGTAAGGTGATATTCCTTCCATAAGCAATGTAATTGCTTCGGTAAATCCATCAAAATGTTTGAAACATTGCTTCAACAATTCGTCAAGGCACTTCAACACCAAGAACATAACTGATTTCGTTCATCCGTTTCAGAACGCAGAAGCTTAATCCGATTTTTGGGTCCTAAATTCAATCTACGAAGGTTTCTAACAGAATATTATACGGAGTTTTTCCTACCCCAGGTATGTTAAGTCTATCCCTTCTTTCTTTTGGCATGATCCAAATTATACTGAAAAAACGAGAAAATACACAGTTTCTATAAATTACTCTATTCATAGAAATAGTAGGGGTGTCTATATTCTTGATTCCCCATGAGAATTATTATTATTTTCTATTCATGGGTCTCAGAATAATACGCAGTTGGAAAAGTTTATCCGGAAGGAATATTGAGATTATTACGTACTTTTCATGTATTTCATACATGTGCATTGACCCATGACCAGATGACGTTATATACGCGTATATATGTATATGGGATATGTGTAAAGGTTACGACGTTATATACGCACCACCATCTTATCAACTGGTATATGATGATGATGTTGCCCACAGTGGCTGAAAAAGGATTCAAACGACGTTATATACGCGTATATATGTATGTATATTCAAATGGTGTTATATCCGCATATATATGTATGTATATATATGTATATGGGATATGGGAAAGGTTATGGCGTTATATACGCACCACCACCTGATCAGCTGGTATACGATGATGATTTTGCCCACAGTGACCGATATGATATGATGGGATGCTCTCAGAGGCTGATGATGTTATGAAACATATACCTATGCACGACATGACATTCATACGCATATGCATGATGCTGAAAGTGATTTATTATTACAGAGTTATCCAGACATACAGGTTGAGTCAATTACTCTATATCTCTTCCATGTCTCTTATGTATTTATTTATGTACCTTACATACTCAGTACATTATTCGTACTGGCGTCCCTTTTTGCCTGGAGACGCTGCGTTTCATGCCCACAGGTGCAGGTAGGCGAACTGATGGTCCCCCTTCTTAGGATCCCTGATCAGCGAGAGTTGGAGTGCTCTACTTTATCTAGAGCTACTTTTGATTTTGGTACGATACGTTTGTATATAGATATATACGGGTATGACGTGGCTCAGACCCGTCTTTATACAGTTATATTTGTATTAGAGGTCTGTAGACAGTATGTCTAGTTGGATATATGTGGCCTTGCCGGCTTCCAGTTTTGAGATGTATAGTTGTCTAGAGCAGCCTTGTCGGCTCGTCCTACATATGTTGTACGTATATGTATGTATGCCTTTTTGTGCAGATTTCCTTCATGTATAATGTTCTCGTAATTCAGCAGATGTTATTTAGGTTCATATTTTAGACGCATGTTTAGGGGTGTTTGACAGGTAGGACTAAGGCACCCGTCGCGGCCCATCGGTTTGGGTGGTGACAGAAGTGGTATCAGAGCAGTTCTGTCCTAGGGTTGTCTACAGACCGTGTCTAGTAGAGTCTTGTTTATGGGTGTGTCGTGCACCACACTTATAAACAGGAGGCTACAAGACATATAGGATGTTATCCTCTCTTTTTATCTCAGATTGTGCAATACAAGAATTCATGTTCCTAACGATATGTTATATTGTCAGCAATGCCCCCAAAGAGTACGACCGCCCAGAAGGAAAAGTCCGTGGCTGGTGAGACTACTAGTCGAGCGCCACGAATTACCAGGGCTCGGGGAGAATCTCATGGTTAGATTCCATCTCAGACTTCACATACCCCACCTTTTCCAAAAGAGTTCTGAAAGGGCACCAGCTTCAGCGCCCGTCCCTGTACATTCAGCACCTTAGCCGGATGCACCGGGTCAGGAGATGAGAGATGCTGTTCAGTTATTGACCCGATTAGTAGCCGCACAGGCTCGGCGTCAGTNTGTGAGTGCGAGGGTTCGTGACTTTATTAATTTAGACCCTCCGGTATTTACTGGAGCAGACTCGAATGAGGACCCTCAGGTATTTATTGATAGAGTGCAGAGGACGTTACGGGTAATGAAGGCCACTGTGACTGAGTCAGTTGAGCTAGCTTCCTATAGACTCCGAGATGTTGCAGTTAATTGGTACGAGTCTTGGGAATTGTCCAGAGGTGAGAATGCCCCTCTAGCGGTATGGCAGGAGTTTACAGAAGCTTTTCTTCGTCATTATCTGCCACCAGAGCTTAGGCGAGCCAGAGTTGATAGGTTCTTGACCCTTCGGCAGGGAAACATGAGTGTTCGGGAGTACAGTCTTCAGTTTGATTCGTTGGCTAGGTATGCTCCCACTATTGTATCTAAGATGGAGGATCGAGTTCACCGGTTCGTGATAGGATTAGAGCTTCACTTGCTTAACGATTGTATGTCAGTTTCAATTCATCCAGACATGGATATTTCTCGTATGTAGGCATACGCTCAGGATGTGGAGGAGCGTAAACAGAAACAGAGGACCGACCGTGAGCATGATAGGGACCAGAATAAGAGAGTGAGGTCTTCGGGTCCTTCTGGTGAGTTTCAAGGTGGTTAGAGGCAGCAATATTCGAGATATCCATCCCAGCCCTCGGCTAGCGCGCCCCCTCAGTTTGGCGGTAAGAGATTTGAGCGTTCTACATATTCAAGGCCTGGTCAGACTTTTAGGGCCTCAGGTTCTCAGTTTAGGGGTGAGTCAAATCAGATGAGGCTACCCTTGCCACGATGTACTCAATGTAGTAAGCAGCATACCGGACAGTGCGGTATGGGATTAGGTGTTTGTTATACTTGTGGTTATCCGGGCCACGTTATGAGGGAATGTCCGATGAGAGGTGATGCAAGCGTAGCTCAGCCAACGGGATCTGTAGCTGGATAGTCATCATCAGTACGCCCCCTGGTCAAGGTCCCCATGCACCAATGAGTCGTGGTATAGCCAGAGACGGAGCATCTAGCTCGAGCAGCCCTCAGAACCGCATTTATGCGTTGGCAGGATGACATGACCAAGAGTCATCGCCTGATGTTGTTACAGGTATATTATCAGTCTCCTCCTATGATGTATATGCACTTATTGATCCAGGTTCCACCTTATCATACGTTACTCCATTGGTTGCTAGTAAGTTTGAAATAAAACCTGAGTTGGTTAAACCTTTTGAGGTATCTACACCTGTTGGGGACTCGGTGATAGCTAAGCAGGTATATAGGGGTTGTATAATAATAGTTCATGGTCGACCTACCGTAGCAGACTTAATCGAGTTAGATATGGTAGAATTTGATGTTATAATGGGTATGGATTGGTTGGCTTCTTGTCATGCCAACGTTGATTGTAGATCAAAGATAGTCCGATTTCAATTTTCGGGGGAGCCTGTTTTGGAGTGGAAAGGTAACACGGCATCGCCGATAGGTAGATTTATTTCCTATCTCAAGGCAATGAAGATGATCAGAAAGGGCTGTATTTATCACTTAGTTCGGGTTCAGGATGTGGAAGTAGAGTCACCAACCATTCAGTCCATCCCTGTGGTAAATGAGTTTCCAGATATCTTTCCTGATGAACTTCCAGGTCTCCCGCCAGAGCGAGAAATTGAGTTTTCTATTGACCTACTACCAGATACTCACCCAATATCTATTCCTCCCTATAGAATGGCCCCCGCAGAGCTGAAAGAGTTGAAAGAACAACTAAAGGACTTGCTTGAAAAAGGTTTTATCATACCTAGTACGTCACCGTGAGGAGCACCTGTGTTGTTTATAAGGAAGAAAGATGGTTCCTTACGAATGTGTATTGATTATAGGCAATTAATAAGGTGACGATCAATAATAAATACCCGCTCCCGAGGATTGACGACTTATTTGATCAGTTGCAAGGTGACAAGTGCTTGTCAAAGATAGACTTGAGGTCCGGGTACCATCAGATAAGGGTTAAGGATGAAGATATTCTGAAGACAGCATTCAGGACTAGATATGGGCACTTTGAGTTTCGTGTTATGTCGTTCAGTCTGACCAATGCCGCAACAATATTCATGGATTTGATGAACCGTGTGTTTAGGCCTTTCTTATATCTATTTGTAATTGTATTTATTGACGATATATTGGTATATTCTCGTTGAGAGGATGAGCATGCTGGTCATCTGCCTACTGTGCTCAGAATTCTACAAGAAAGGAAGTTGTATGCAAAATTTTCTAAGTGTGAATTCTGGTTGAACTCTGTAACTTTCCTTGGGCATATCATTTCGGGTGAAGGCATCCGGGTGGATACACAAAAGATTAAGGTAGTAAAGACTTGGCCTAGGCCCACAACCCTGACGGAGGTTCGTAACTTTCTTGGATTGGCGGGTTATTACAGGAGATTTGTGGAAGGATTTTCTTCCCTTTCAGCACCTTTAACAAAGTTGACTCAGAAGGGAGCAAAGTTTCAATGGACTGATGCTTATGAATGGGGTTTCTAGGCATTAAAGTACATTTTAACTTCAGCACCTGTTCTAACGCTCCCAGAAGGGACCGATGGTTATGTTATCTATTGCGATGCTTCAGGCATTGGATTGGGTTGTGTGCTGATGCAACATGGTAAGGTTGTGGCTTATGCTTCTAGACAACTAAGAAAGAACGAGAAGAACTACCCGACCCACGATTTAAAATTAGCTGCGGTGATTCATGCACTAAAGGTGTGGAGGCACTACTTGTATGGGATTCATGTTGATATCTATACGGATCATAAGAGCCTCTAGTACATCTTCAAGGAAAGGAATTGAATCTACATCAAAGAAGATGGTTGGAGCTACTTAAAGACTATGACGTTGAAATTTTATACCATCCCGGGAAGGAGAATGTAGTAGCTAACGCCCTCACCCGTAGNTCGTATTTGCAGCCAGAAAAGAGGGGAATAGCTCGTGAGGTTCATCAACTAGCTAGTCTTGGAGTTCGGTTACTGGATTCAGGTGATATTGGAATTACTATTCAAGATACGACAACATCCTCTTTAGTAACTGAAGTAAAGGAACGCCAATACGAGGATCCTTTGTTAGTTCGTTATAGGGACACCACCCTTTAGAAGGAGAAGACACCATTTGAAATTACAGAAGATGGAGTCCTCAAATATCAAGGGCGATTGTGTGTGCCTAATGTTGCAGGGCTGCGTCGGCTGGTTATGGGAGAAACTCACTATTCTCGTTATTCTATCCATCCAGGAGCAACAAAGATGTATCATGACATCAAGGAAATATATTGGTGGGACGGAATGAAAAAGGATATAGTAGAATTTGTTGCTCAGTGTCCTAACTGTTAGCAGGTTAAGATTGAGCATCAAAAACCCAGTGGATTTTTGCAGGCTATGAAGATTCCGACTTGGAAATGGGAGATAATCAATATGGACTTCATCGTAGGCTTACCTCGTACCCAGCGTAAGTTCGATTTGATATGGGTGATTGTTGATAGGCTCACAAAGTCAACCCATTTTCTGCCCGTTAGAACTACATATTCCTCAGAAGATTATGCGAGACTGTATAATAGGGAAATAGTACGACTGCATGGTGTCCCTGTATCTATTATCTTGGATAGAGGAGCTTAATTTACAGCTAACTTCTGGAGGTCCTTCCAAAAGGGATTGGGGACTCAAGTAAGTCTTAGTACAACATTTCGTCCCCAGACAGACGGATAGTCTGAGCGTACTATTCAAACACTGGAGGATATGCTGCGAGCTTGTGTGATAGACTTCAAAGGTAGCTGGGATGATCATCTGCCGCTTATTGAGTTCGCGTATAATAATAGCTACCATTCCAGCATTCAGATGGCTCCATACGAAGCTCTTTATGGACGGAACTGTAGGTCGCCTATAGGGTTGTTCGATGTTGGAGAATCTAGATTACATGGGCCATACCTGGTTCAACAAGCCATAGAAAAAGTAAAGCTTATCCGGGATCGACTATTGACAGCTCAGAGTCGTCATAAGTCATATTCGGACGTGCGGCGACGAGATTTAGAGTTCGCGGTTGATGACTGGGTATTCTTAAAGGTGTCCCTATGAAAGGTGTGATGAGGTTTGGCAAGAAAGGAAAACTTAGCCCACGATATATTGAGCCTTATAGGATCATTCGGAGAGTTGGCCAAGTAGCTTATGAGTTAGAATTGCCCTCAGAGTTGGAGTATGTCTATCCATTTTTTCACGTATCTATGTTATGGAAGTGCATTGGCGATCCTACCCGAGTGGTGCCCATAGATGATTTACAGATTACAGAGGACTTGTCACATGAGGAAATTCCTGTTGCCATCCTAGACTGATAAATCCGCAAGCTATGGAATAAGGAGGTAGCCTCCGTGAAAGTACTTTGGAGGAACAACAATGTGGAAGAAATGACTTGGGAGGCCGAGGAAGACATGAAGTCTATATATCCCTACCTATTTCCTCTTCCAGAGAAGGGTCCGACTGAGACGCCATAACCTCAAGGTGCGTGTACGAATTTTTGTGCTAGCTATTGTTATTGGTCATATGAGGCCATCGTCGTTATTAATGATTGTGGTCCTATATGGCGTTAAATTACTGGGTTTCTACAAGAAGTGTTGGTAGTAGCGTTGTTATAAGGGCGACTCTACCAAGGTTATATAAATCCCGAAAGGTTAAACATTCGAGGACGAATGTTTCTAAGGGGGGAAGGATGTCACATCTCGCGTTTTCGTACGTTAAAAGTTTCGTTTTCCGTTAACCGACGTGAACTCGGGATGAGATCATTTTGACGTTAAAATATTTACGTTATTTTAAAAAAAATGATAAATAAGTGTTATGAAGGATAAAGGGGTACACGGATTAAAGAAAACGAGTTTCGTTGGAAGTGGACAATTTGGAATAAAATACGGGTCGAGCGATAATACCCGATAATTATGAACTAGTACCATGCAAGGTACAATATGACCACGGTAGTATAATGTATAAAGTATACTAAAAATGAGTAGTATTTTCAAGTAATTTAAAATAATTCTTAATTATACGGGTAATTGGTTAATTATCGGGTAGCGGGACATTACCTAATTAATTAATTGATTATTGGATAAAGTTTAAATCCCCCACCCAAAAGAATTACGTGGCAGCCACTTAATTTATGATTGATGACTCTTACAAGCCACTTGATAAGGCTTTGGCTTAGTCATCACATTGAAAAGGGCATAGTCATTAGCTAAAGGGTAGTAACATAAGAAATGTGAATTGCTTCAGTAAGTCCATCCAAATGCTTGACACATTACTTCAACAATTCATCCAAGCACCTGAATAGTAGTAACGTGATATTCCTTTCATAAGCAATGTAATTGCTTCGGTAAATCCATCAAAATATTTGAAACATTGCCTCAACAATTCGTCCAGGCACTTCAACGCCAAGAACATAACTGATTTCCTTCGTCCGTTTCAAAACGCAGAAGCTTAATCCAATTTTTGGGTCTTAAATTCAATCTACGAAGGTTTCTAACAAAATATTATACGGAGTTTTTCCTACCCCAGGTATGTTAAGGCTATCCCTTCTTTATTTTGGCATGATCCAAATTATACTTAAGAAACGA
The DNA here is from genome assembly GCA_005239525.1 of Nicotiana knightiana. Classification (NCBI taxonomy): domain Eukaryota; kingdom Viridiplantae; phylum Streptophyta; class Magnoliopsida; order Solanales; family Solanaceae; genus Nicotiana; species Nicotiana knightiana. The sequence continues at coordinate 316 of ML436809.1, read as the reverse complement.
GCAAATACACAGTTTCTATAAATTACTCTATTCATAGAAATAGTAGGGGTGTCTATATTCTTGATTCCCCATGAGAATTATTATTATTTTCTGTTCATGTGTCTCAGAATAATACGCAGTTGGAAAAGTTAATCCGGAAGGAATATTGAGATTATTACGTACTTTTCATGCATTTCATACATGTGCATTGACCCATGACCAGATGACGTTATATACGCATATATATGTAAATATATATATATATGGGATATGAGAAAAGTTTACGGCGTTATATACGCACCACCACCTGATCAGCTGGTATATGATGATGATGTTG